>BDMV01000009.1:9234150-9263059 GCA_008326285.1 Oryza officinalis
GACCAGATTAACTTGTTGTGGGGTTATTTCCATCGAAACTTTAAGAACATTGCCCTAAAACGCATCGCTTATCCAAGGTTGTGCCAAACAAGGTGAGGAATGTGTTTATTCGCCTAGTTTCTAAACATTTCCCCTGAAAAGGATTCATGCTCCACAACGTAGCACGCATGAGTGCCACTCCAGGGCTTTGTAGAATGTCTCCGTTGCTAGATAACAGTCGAAACGACATCTGTTAGGATGGAAATGCTTGACAACATGGAATTTGAAGAGAGTTTTTTAGCCCGTCCAATGTCGTTCTTTCCCTGCCACGCTACCACAAATTAGTTCCTAAACCTGACGTGCTCGGTGCAGAAGGGCCCTCAATGGACTAGACTAACTTGTTGTGGGGTTATTTCCATCGAAACTTTAAGAACATTGCCCTAAAACGCATCGCTTATCCAAGGTTGTGCCAAACAAGGTGAGGAATGTGTTTATTCGCCTAGTTTCTAAACTTTTCCCCTGAAAATGTTGCATGCTCCATGACGTAGCATGCATGAGTGCCACTCCAGGGCTTTGTAGAATGTCTCCGTTGCCAGATAACAGCCAAAACGACATCTGTTAGGATGGAAATGCTTGACAACATGGAATTTGAAGAGAGTTTTTTAGCCCGTCCAATGTCGTTCTTTCACTGCCACGCTTCCTCAAATTAGTTCCTAAACCTGACGTGCTTGGTGTGGATGGGCCCTCAACGTACCAGATTAACTTGTTATTGGGTTATTTCCATCGAAACCTTAAGGACATTGCCTTAAAACGCATCGCTTATCGAAAGGTTGTGCCAAACAAGGTGAGGAATGTGTTTATTCACAAAGTTTCTAAACTTTTCCCCTGAAAAGGTTGCATGCTCCATGACGTAGCATGCATGTGTGCCACTCCAGGGCCTTGTAGAATGTCTCTGTTGCCATATATCAGTTGAAACGACAACCGTTATGACGGAAATGCATGACAACATGGAAATTGAAGATTGTTTTTTAGCCCATCCAATGTCGTTCTTTCCCTGCCACGCTACCACAAATTAGTTCCTAAACCTGACGTGCTCGGTGTAGAAGCGCCCTCAATGGACCAAATTAACTTGTTGTGGGGTTATTTCCATCGAAACTTTAAGGACATTGCCCTAAACGCCTCGCTTATCCAAAGGTTGTGCCAAACAAGGTGAGGAATGTGTTTATTCACAAAGTTTCTAAACTTTTCCCCTGAAAAGGTTGCATGCTCCATGACGTAGCACGCATGTGTGCCACTCTAGGGCCTTGTAGAATGTCTCTGTTGCCAGATATCAGTTGAAACGACAACCGTTTTGACGGAAATGCATGACAACATGGAATTTGAAGATTGTTTTTTAGCCCATCCAATGTCGTTCTTGCCCTGCCACGCTACCACAAATTTGTTCCTAAACCTGACGTGCTCGGTGCAGAAGGGCCCTCAACGGGCCAGATTAACTTGTTGTGGGGTTATTTCCATCGAAACTTTAAGAACATTGCGCTAAAACGCATCGCTTATGTCACGCCCCAATTTTCGATCGGGATTAAAAATCGTTAAATAATACATTTTCTAGAAATTTAATAAAAATTTAAAGTAATTATCAAGTGAAATTAGCAAGGAAATTAAAATTTCCTTTAAAAATCATGGCCAAAAATATTTTTGTCATATTCTCTGTGCCCTAAAGTACTCTCCAGAATTTTTCGTGAATTTTTGGAGCCAAAGAAATAATTTTAAAGTCACAAAGTTCATTTAACAAATTAAATAAATTGGAAAACAAATTAAAAACGTCTCCTTTTGTTTTGGGTCATGTCCCGCCCAAAACTCCTCTCTCCTCCCCGGACCGCGCGGCCTCCTCCCTCCTTCCTCTCCCTCCGGCCCAGCTTGGCCGTTGGCCCAGCCCGCGCCAAAGTCTGTTTTTCCCCCTTGCCAGCCTCCTCTCTTTCCTCCACCCGGGCCGCCGGCCCGTTAACGCCGCCCCTTTCCCGAAGTCTGTTCGGCCTCCCTTCTTCAACCTCCGCCGGGTCAACCGCCGCCTTTTCCGCCGCAGCCACCCCCCCACTTCGTCGCCTTTTCCGCCGGCCGTTGCCGTGCCACTCCGCCGCAAAATCCGCCGCGTCCCAGCCACTTCGCCACTCCCCGGGCCTATAAAAGACGCCCCAAAGCTCCTCTTCCCCTTTCTTTTTTTTTCCCGAGCTCCCTCTCTCCGCCGTTCGCCGGCGCCCCTCCGGCCGCACGCCACCACCGCTAGCGCCGCCGCCGCGCCAATCCGCCTCCACCATCGGCCCCGCCGCCACTCGCCGACCCCCGTCCGCCCCTCTGCGTCCGCCGGGAGCCGCCGGAAGGCCGCCCGCACCGTGAGCCCGACCGCCGCCTCCTCCGGCCGGCCGTGGTGGCCATTGCCGCGCGGTGAGGATCCCCGTCCCCTCTCTTTTCCTCTACTCCCTCCGCCACCCTCCGCGCCGCCGCCGCTCCGCCGCCGAGCCGCCCGCGCCGTCGCCCGGCCGTGCGCCCGTGTGCACGCCGCTGCCGCCGGTGGCAGCACGCTGCCGCGCCGCCGCCGCCGTGCCTTCACCGGGTCGGCCTAGGGTTTGGCCAAACCCTAGCCGCCCGCTCGGCCGTAGAGGTCGCCCCGAGCCGGCCCACCACTTCCTCCAGCCCAACGGCTGTTGGGCCGTTTGGCCCATCTACCCGCAAAAGTCTATTTTGCGTCCCCCTTTTCTCAGGCCGGCCCATCACCCCGCTCGGCCCGATTGGCCCACCTTCTCGCGAAAAAGTCTGTTTCGCGTGCTCCTCTTTTCTTGGGCCGTCGACCTATTATCCTTCACACAAAAGTCTACTTTATATCCCTCGGCCCTTTTAACTTTTCCGAGGAAGTCCATTTCACCTCCTCAAGTCCAGTATACCTCCCTTGGCTCATTTCCTTTTCCCTTTTTGCACAGGTCAAATTTACCTCCTTTTTCCTCTCCGGTTCGCCGACCCTTGTGTCGTCGACGTGTGGGCCCCCTTTGTTTAATGCGGTCCACACCCAGACCACGTGGCCGCCCGCGGCTTCGCCGCGTTGGCGTCCACGTCGGCGCTACCTTCTCCCTTCCGTCTGCTGTGGCCGTCACGTCAGTGCCACGTGGTGCGTCCGCACCCGTGCATGCGTGGACCGTCCGCCCCTTGACCCGTTGACACGTGGGACCCGCCGTTCCGGCGTCGTTTCCCTTTGATGATGTCAGCGTAGTCCTTTCCTTTGCAAAATTAATTAATAATTGCGCAATAAATCATTTTAATTTGCAGAAATTCATTTTAATGACTCAAAACTTCTAAAATTCATATCTAATTCATACGAACTCCGAATTGAGCCATTCAACTTGCAAAATTCATGTAAAATTGAGCTCTACATGTTTGTTTACTTTTTATGTACTGTTTACTTGGTTTTTATTAGAGTTTTTCCTTGTTTTGCGTGTCAGCGTGTAGATTCCGCCGTTTCGGAAGTTCGCTCTCGCGAGGAAAAGAGGTCGGAAGATTGTTTGAAGAAGCAAAGCAAGTCACACAATTCCCCTTGAGCATGTTGTACCTATTTTGTGAAATGTTTTACGTTTGCAAATAAAGTGCCTGTTTTGCTAATTACATGGGAATAGGGTATACCTATCCGTTCGCTTGTGCCATGTTTACTTGTTAACCGTCCTTTGTTAACCTTGGGTGATAATTTGACTAGCGTGAGTCACTTATGTTGACTTTGCTAGAATTATATCTGCTTAGCCATGCTTAATTACCACTAGCTCATTTAATGAGATATTTACATTGTTTACAATTAGCTTCTAACGAGCGGTTCGCTCGGAACACCTGACCAGGTTTTATTGGTCATAATTATCCAACTAAAATATGACTTAATGGTGGGCTGTGGGTGCATGGTTTTGCTGGTCGCACCCATGGCAATTAAGGACCGGTTCATGGGAAACCCTAGAAGAATAACAGTGCTTACCACAAGCAAGAATGGGCAACTGCTGGACTTGTAGTGTAACTTTTCCCTAGCTGACGTACCGAGGCAAGGGTGGGCGTGATGGAGTTTGGATGGGCCCTGCGACGGTCTATGCGGCTACCGGATTCACCAAGGCATGAGAGGGGGCTGCCCACTGCCTTTTGAGGGGTGGGGGCGAAACCTGAGGTGGGTACGATTGGTTAGGGGGAGTTATGCGAAAGGTCTTGTCACGATTTCCCCCTTTGCAGTATCGTGGTGATACTTCGGGGCATGGTAACATGTGTGGAATCGTGTCTTGTGGGTACAGTTGCGCACCTTTGATCAGAGTAAAACTATTCGAATAGCCGTGCCCGCGGTTATGGGCGATCAACCAGATTCACCGTGATTAGTCCCACGTGTTTAATTAATTTGACTTAATGAACTGGTGTAGTTCAGGTGGAATGGTTGGGCCTGTTCAACGTGGTTGTAGCGTTGTTCAGTGGAGATTTAATATTGTCTTTATTAAATAACTATTTTACTGTTTTAAAATATAAAGGTTTTCAACTGCTTTTCTGCAAATAGCCATAAGCCTCCCTTTGTCTCCCCTGTGCATGTTTGCATCTTTGGTGTGGCTTGTTGAGTACGGTGGTTGTACTCAATCTTGCTATTTTTCCCCTTTTCAGAAGTTTAGTACTTCTGAGTTGAAGATGAAGTTAGAGGACCAAGGCTCAGACCCCAGTTGAGTTTGCCTGTGGAGTGGAGCTGAAGCCCCGCTAGGATCGTCTCTTTCCGCTGCTGTTTTCTTTTTCGTGTGAGGACTAAGTGCCTCTGTTGTAAGTATTTGTCGTTTTATTTACATTTGGATCTGTTTATTGATTTGTCATTTTGTGTACCCTGGTTGATGCCTGGACAAGGACTTAATACACAAAATGGTCTGGAAATTTGGGAAAATTTCCGGGCGTGACAGCTTATCCAAGGTTGTGCCAAACAAGGTGGGGAATGTGTTTATTCACCTAGTTTCTAAACTTTTCCCCTGAAAAGGTTTCATGCTCCACGACATAGCACCCATGTGTGCCACTCCAGGGCCTTGTAGAATGTCTCTGTTGCCAGATATCAGTTGAAACGACATCCGTTATGATGGAAATGCATGACAACATGGAATTTGAAGAGTGTTTTTTAGCCCATCCAATGTCGTTCTTGCATTGCCACGCTACCACAAATTAGTTCCTAAACCTGACGTGCTCGGTGCAGAAGGGCTCTCAACGGACCAGATTAACTTGTTGTGGGGTTATTTCAATCGAAACTTTAAGGACATTGCCTTAAACGCCTCGCTTATCCAAAGGTTGTGCCAAACAAGGCGAGGAATGTGTTTAATCACAAAGTTTATAAACTTTTGCCCTGAAAATGTTGCATGCTCCATGACGTTGCACGCATGAGTGCCACTCCAGGGCTTTGTAGAATGTCTCCGTTGCCAGATATCAATCGAAACGACATCCGTTAGGATGGAAATGCTTGACAACATGGAATTTGAAGAGAGTTTTTTAGCCCGTCCAGTGTCGTTCTTTCCCTGCCACGCTACCACAAATTAGTTCCTAAACCTGACGTGCTCGGTGTAGAAGGGCCCTCAACGGACCAAATTCACTTGTTGTGGGGTTATTTCCATCGAAACTTTAAGGACATTGCCCTAAACGCCTCGCTTATCCAAAGGTTGTGCCAAACAAGGTGAGGAATGTGTTTATTCACAAAGTTTCTAAACTTTTCCCCTGAAAAGGTTTCATGCTCCATGACGTAGCACACATGTGTGCCACTCCAGGGCCTTGTAGAATGTCTCTATTGCCAGATATCAGTTGAAACGACATCCGTTATGATGGAAATGGATGACAACATGGAATTTGAAGAGTGTTTTTTAGCCCATCCAAGGTCGTTCTTGCCCTGCCACGCTACCACAAATTAGTTCCTAAACCTGACGTGCTCGGTGCAGAAGGGCCCTCAACGAACCAGATTAACTTGTTGTGGGGTTATTTCAATCGAAACTTTAAGGACATTGCCCTAAACGCCTCGCTTATCCAAAGGTTGTGCCAAACAAGGCGAGGAATGTGTTTATTCACAAAGTTTCTAAACTTTTGCCCTGAGAATGTTGCATGCTCCATGACGTTGCACGCATGAGTGCCACTCCAGGGCTTTGTAGAATGTCTCCATTGCCAGATATCAATCGAAACGACATCCGTTAGGATGGAAATGTGTGACAACATGGAATTTGAAGAGAGTTTTTTAACCCGTCCAATGTCGTTCTTTCCCTGCCACGCTTCCTCAAATTAGTTCCTAAACCTGACGTGCTTAGTGTAGAAGGGCCCTCAACGGACCAGATTAACTCGTTATTGGGTTATTTCCATCGAAACCTTAAGGACATTGCCCTAAAACGCATAGCTTATCCAAAGGTTGTGCCAAACAAGGTGAGGAATGTGTTTATTCACAAAGTTTCTAAACTTTTCCCCTGAAAAGGTTGTGTGCTTCATGACGTAGCACGCATGTGTGCCATTCCAGGGCCTTGTAGAATGTCTTTGTTGCCAGATATCAGTTGAAACGACATCCGTTATGATGGAAATGCATGACAACATGGAATTTGAAGAGTGTTTTTTAGCCCATCAATGTCGTTCTTGCCCTGCCACGCTACCACAAATTAGTTCCTAAACCTGACGTGCTCGGTGCAGAAGGGCCCTCAACGGACCAGATTAACTTGTTGTGGGGTTATTTCCATCGAAACTTTAAGAACATTGCCCTAAAACGCATCGCTTATCCAAGGTTGTGCCAAACAAGGTGAGGATTGTGTTTATTCACAAAGTTTCTAAACTTTTCCCCTGAAAAGGTTGCATGCTCCATGACGTAGCACGCATGTGTGCCATTCCAGGGCCTTGTAGAATGTCTCTGTTGCCAGATATCAGTTGAAACGACAACCGTTATGACAGAAATGCATGACAACATGGAAATTGAAGATTGTTTTTTAGCCCATCCAATGTCGTTCTTGCCCTGCCACGCTACCACAAATTAGTTCCTAAACCTGACGTGCTCAGTGCAGAACGGCCCTCAACGGACCAGATTAACTTGTTGTGGGATTATTTCCATCGAAACTTTAAGAACATTGCCCTAAAACGCATCGCTTATCCAAGGTTGTGCCAAACAAGGTGGGGAATGTGTTTATTCACCTAGTTTCTAAACTTTTCCCCTGAAAAAGTTTCATGCTCCACAACATAGCACCCATGTGTGCCACTCCAGGGCCTTGTAGAATGTCTCTGTTGCCAGATATCAGTTGAAACGACATCCGTTATGATGGAAATGCATGACAACATGGAGATTGAAGAGTGTTTTTTAGCCCATCCAATGTCGTTCTTGCCCTGCCACGCTACCACAAATTAGTTCATAAACCTGACGTGCTCGGTGCAGAAGGGCCCCCAACGGACCAGATTAACTTGTTGTGGGGTTATTTCCATCGAAACTTTAAGAACATTGCCCTAAAACGCATCGCTTATCCAAGGTTGTGTCAAACAAGGTGAGGAATGTGTTTATTCGCCTTGTTTCTAAACTTTTCCCCTGAAAAGGTTTCATGCTCCATGACGTAGCACGCATGTGTGCCACTCCAGGGCCTTGTAGAATGTCTTTGTTGCCAGATATCAGTTGAAACGACATCCGTTATGATGGAAATGGATGACAACATGGAATTTGAAGAGTGTTTTTTAGCCCATCCAATGTCGTTCTTGCCCGGCCACGCTACCACAAATTAGTTCTCAAACCTGACGTGCTCAGCGCAGAACGGCCCTCAACGGACCAGATTAACTTGTTGTGGGATTATTTCCATCGAAACTTTAAGAACATTGCCCTAAAACGCATCGCTTATCCAAGGTTGTGCCAAACAAGGTGGGGAATGTGTTTATTCACCTAGTTTCTAAACTTTTCCCCTGAAAAAGTTTCATGCTCCACGACATAGCACCCATGTGTGCCACTCCAGGGCCTTGTAGAATGTCTCTGTTGCCAGATATCAGTTGAAACGACATCCGTAATGATGGAAATGCATGACAACATGGAGATTGAAGAGTGTTTTTTAGCCCATCCAATGTCGTTCTTGCCCTGCCACGATACCACAAATTAGTTCATAAACCTGACGTGCTCGGTGCAGAAGGGCCCTCAACGGACCAGATTAACTTGTTGTGGGGTTATTTCCATCGAAACTTTAAGAACATTGCCCTAAAACGCATCGCTTATCCAAGGTTGTGTCAAACAAGGTGAGGAATGTGTTTATTCG
Organism: Oryza officinalis; assembly: GCA_008326285.1. Classification (NCBI taxonomy): domain Eukaryota; kingdom Viridiplantae; phylum Streptophyta; class Magnoliopsida; order Poales; family Poaceae; genus Oryza; species Oryza officinalis. Next base: position 9,242,409 of record BDMV01000009.1, read on the forward strand.
CCTTGTTTCTAAACTTTTCCCCTGAAAAGGATGCATGCTCCATGACGTAGCACGCATGTGTGCCACTCCAGGGCCTTGTAGAATGTCTTTGTTGCCAGATATCAGTTGAAACGACATCCGTTATGGTGGAAATGGATGACAACATGGAATTTGAAGAGTGTTTTTTAGCCCATCCAATGTCGTTCTTGCCCTGCCACGCTACCACTAATTAGTTCCTAAACCTGACGTGCTCGGTGCAGAAGGGCCCTCAACGAACCAGATTAATTTGTTGTGGGGTTATTTCCATCGAAACTTCAAGAACATTGCCCTAAAACGCATCGCTTATCCAAGGTTGTGCCAAACAAGGTGAGGAATGTGTTTATTCGCCTAGTTTCTAAACATTTCCCCTGAAAAGGATTCATGCTCCACAACGTAGCACGCAAGAGTGCCACTCCAGGGCTTTGTAGAATGTCTCCGTTGCCAGATAACAGTCGAAACGACATCTGTTAGGATGGAAATGCTTGACAACATGGAATTTGAAGAGAGTTTTTTAGCCCGTCCAATGTCGTTCTTTCCCTGCCACGCTACCACAAATTAGTTCCTAAACCTGATGTGTTCGGTGTAGAAGGGCCCTCAACGGACCAAATTAACTTGTTTTGGGGTAATTTCCATCGAGACTTTATGGACATTGCCCTAAACGCCTCGCTTATCCAAAGGTTGAGCCAAACAAGGTGAGGAATGTGTTTATTCGCCTAGTTTATAAACTTTTCCCCCGAAAAGGTTTCATGCTCCATGACGTAGCACGCATGTGTGCCACTCCAGGGCCTTGTAGAATGTCTCTGTTGCCAGATATCAGTTGAAACGACGTCCGTTATGACGGAAATGCATGACAACATGGAATTTGAAGAGTGTTTTTTAGCCCATCCAATGTCGTTCTTGCCCTGCCACGCTACCACAAATTAGTTCCTAAACCTGACGTGCTCGATGCAGAAGGGCCCTCAACGGACCAGATTAACTTATTGTGGGGTTATTTCCATCGAAACTTTAAGAACATTGCCCTAAAACGCATCGCTTATCCAAGGTTGTGCCAAACAAGGTGAGGAATGTGTTTATTCGCCTAGTTTATAAACTTTTCCCCTGAAAAGGTTTCTTGCTCCACGACATAGCACGCATGAGTGCCACTCCAGGGCTTTGTAGAATGTCTCCGTTGCCAGATATTAGCCGAAACGACATCAGTTAGGATGGAAATGCTTGACAACATGGAATTTGAGGAGAGTTTTTTAGCCCGTCCAATGTCGTTCTTTCCCTGCCACGCTACCACAAATTAGTTCCTAAACCTAACGTGCTCGGTGTAGAAGGGCCCTCAACGGACCAGATTAACTTGTTGTGGGGTTATTTCAATCGAAACATTAAGGACATTGCCCTAATCGCCTCGCTTATCCAAAGGTTGTGCCAAACAAGGTAAGGAATGTGTTTATTCACAAAGTTTCTAAACTTTTGCCCTGAAAATGTTGCATGCTCCATGACGTAGCACGCATGAGTGCCACTCCAGGGCTTTGTAGAATGTCTCCATTGCCAGATATCAGTCGAAACGACATCCGTTAGGATGGAAATGTGTGACAACATGGAATTTGAAGAGAGTTTTTTAGCCCGTCCAATGTCATTCTTTCCCTGCCACGCTTCCTCAAATTAGTTCCTAAACCTGACGTGCTTGGTGTAGAAGGGCCCTCAATGGACCAGATTAACTTGTTGTTGGGTTATTTCCATCGAAACCTTAAGGACATTGCCATAAAACGCATCGCTTATCCAAAGGTTGTGCCAAACAAGGTGGGGAATGTGTTTATTCACCTAGTTTCTAAACTTTTCCCTGAAAAGGTTTCATGCTCCATGACATAGCACCCATGTGTGCCACTCCAGGGCCTTGTAGAATGTCTCTGTTGCCAGATATCAGTTGAAACGACATCCGTTATGATGGAAATGCATGACAACATGGAATTTGAAGAGTGTTTTTTAGCCCATCCAATGTCGTTCTTGCCCTGCCACGCTACCACAAATTAGTTCCTAAACCTGAAATGCTCGGTGCAGAAGGGCCCTCAACGGACCAGATTAACTTGTTGTGGGGTTCTTTCAATCGAAACTTTAAGGACATTGCCCTAAACGCCTCGCTTATCCAAAGGTTGTGCCAAACAAGGCGAGGAATGAGTTTATTCACAGAGTTTCTAAACTTTTGCCCTGAAAATGTTGCATGCTCCATGACGTTGCACGCATGAGTGCCACTCCAGGGCTTTGTAGAATGTCTCCGTTGCCAGATATCAATCGAAACGACATCCGTTACGATGGAAATGTGTGACAACATGGAATTTGAAGAGAGTTTTTTAGCCCATCCAATGTCGTTCTTTCCCTGCTACGCTTCCTCAAATTAGTTCCTAATCCTGACGTGCTTGGTGTAGAAGGGCCCTCAATGGACCAGATTAACTCGTTATTGAGATATTTCCATCGAAACCTTAAGGACATTGCCTTAAAACGCATCGCTTATCCAAAGGTTGTGCCTAACAAGGTGAGGAATGTGTTTATTCACAAAGTTTCTAAACTTTTCCCCTGAAAAGGTTGCATGCTCCATGACGTAGCACGCATGTGTGCCACTCCAAGGCCTTGTAGAATGTCTCTGTTGCGAGATATCAGTTGAAACGACATCCGTTATGATGGAAATGCATGACAATATGGAATTTGAAGAGTGTTTTTTAGCCCATCCAATGTCGTTCTTGCCCTGCCACGCTACCACAAATTAGTTCCTAAACCTGACGTGCTCGGTGCAGAAGGGCCCTCAACGGACCAGATTAACTTGTTGTGGGGTTATTTCCATCGAAACTTTAAGAACATTGCCCTAAAACGCATCGCTTATCCAAGGTTGTGCCAAACAAGGTGAGGAATGTGTTTATTCGCCTAGTTTCTAAACTTTTCCCCTTAAAAGGTTTCATGCTCCACAACGTAGCAGGCATGAGTGCCACTCCAGGGCTTTGTAGAATGTCTCCGTTGCCAGATAACAGCCGAAACGACATCTGTTAGGATGGAAATGCTTGACAACATGGAATTTGTAGAGAGTTTTTTAGCCCGTCCAATGTCGTTCTTTCCCTGCCACACTACCACAAATTAGTTCCTAAACCTGACGTGCATGGTGCAGAAGGGCCCTCAACGGACCAGATTAACTTGTTGTGGGGTTATTTCCATCGAAACTTTAAGGACATTGCCCTAAACGCCTCGCTTTTCCAAAGGTTGTGCCTGACAAGGTGAGGAATGTGTTTATTCACAAAGTTTCTAAACTTTTCCCCTGAAAATGTTGCATGCTCCATGACGTAGCACGCATGTGTGCCACTCCAGGGCCTTGTAGAATGTCTCTGTTGCTAGATATCAGTTGAAACGACATCCGTTATGACGGAAATGCATGACAACATGGAATTTGAAGAGTGTTTTTTACCCCATCCAATGTCGTTCTTGCCCTGCCACGCTTCGACAAATTAGTTCCTAAACCTGACGTGCTTGGTGTAGAAGGGCCCTCAACGTACCAGATTAACTTGTTATTGGGTTATTTCCATCGAAACCTTAAGGTCATTGCCTTAAAACGCATCGCTTATCCAAAGGTTGTGCCAAACAAGCTGAGGAATGTGTTTAGTCGCCTAGTTTCTAAATTTTTCCCCTGAAAAGGTTTCATGCTCCACGACGTAGCACGCATGAGTGCGACTTCAGGGCTTTGTAGAATGTCTTCGTTGCCAGATATCAGCCGAAACGACATCCGTTAGGATGGAAATGCTTAACAACATGGTATTTGAAGAGAGTTTTTTAGCCCGTCCAATGTCGTTCTTTCCCTGCCACGCTACCACAAATTAGTTCCTAAACCTGACGTGCTCGGTGTAGTAGGCCCCTCAATGGACGAAATTAACTGGTTGTGGGGTTATTTCCATCGAAACCTTAAGGACATTGCCCTAAACGCCTCGCTTATCCTAAGGTTGTGCCAAACAAGGTGAGGAATGTGTTTATTCACAAAGTTTCTAAACTTTTCCCCTGAAAAGGTTGCATGCTCCATCACGTAGCACGCATGTGTGCCACTCCAGGGCGTTGTAGAATATCTCTGTTGCCAGATATCAGTTGAAACGACATCCGTTATGACGGAAATGCATGACAACATGGAATTTGAAGAGTGTTTTTTAGCACATCCAATATCGTTCTTGCCCTGCCACGCTACCACAAATTTGTTCCTAAACCTGACGTGCTCGGTGCAGAAGGGCCCTCAACGGATCAGATTAACTTCTTGTGGGGTTATTTCCATCGAAACTTTAAGAACATTGCCCTAAAACGCATCGCTTATCCAAGGTTCTGCCAAACAAGGTGAGGAATGTGTTTATTCGCCTAGTTTCTAAACTTTTCCCCTAAAAAGGTTTCATGCTCCACGACGTAGCATGCATGAGTGCCACTCCAGGGCTTTGTAGAATGTCTCCGTTGCCAGATATCAGCCGAAACGACATCCGTTAGGATGGAAATGCTTGACCACATGAAATTTGAAGAGAGTTTTTTAGCCCGTCCAATGTCGTTCTTTCCCTGCCACGCTTCCACAAATTAGTTCCTAAACCTGACATGCTTGGTGTAGAAGGGCCCTCAACGTACCAGATTAACTTGTTATTGGGTTATTTCTGTCGAAACCTTAAGGTCATTGCCTTAAAACGCCTCGCTTATCCAAAGGTTGTGCCAAACAAGGTGAGCAATGTGTTTATTCACAAAGTTTCTAAACTTTTCCCCTGAAAAGGTTGCATGCTCCATCACGTAGCACGCATGTGTGCTACTCCAGGGCCTTGGATCATGTCTCTGTTTCCATATATCAGCTGAAACGACATCCGTTATGACGGAAATGCAAGACAACATGGAATTTGAAGTGTGTTTTTTAGCCCATCCAATGTCGTTCTTGCCCTGCCACGCTACCACAAATTTGTTCCTAAACCTGACGTGCTCGGTGCAGAAGGGCCCACAACGGACCAGATTAACTTGTTGTGGGGTTATTTCCATCGAAACTTTAAGAACATTGCCCTAAAACGCATCGCTTATCCAAGGTTGTGCCAAACAAGGTGAGGAATGTGTTTATTCGCCTAGTTTCTAAACTTTTCCCCTGAAAAGGTTTCATGCTCCATGACGTAGCACGCATGAGTGCCACTCCAGGGCTTTGTAGAATGTCCCCGTTGCCAGATATCAGCCGAAACGACATCCGTTAGGATGGAAATGCTTGACAACATGGAATTTGAAGAGAGTTTTTTAGCCCGTCCAATGTCGTTCTTTCCCTGCCACGCTTCGACAAATTAGTTCCTAAACCTGACGTGCTTGGTCTAGAAGGGCCCTCAACGTACCAGATTAACTTGTTATTGGGTTATTTCCATCGAAACCTTAAGGTCATTGCCTTAAAACGCATCGCTTATCCAAAGGTTGTGCCAAACAAGGTGAGGAATGTGTTTGTTCACAAAGTTTCTAAATTATTCCCCTGAAAAGGTTGCATGCTCCATGACATAGCACGCATGTGTGCCACTCCAGGGCCTTGTAGAATGTCTCTGTTGCCAGATATCAGTTGAAACGACATCCGTTACGACGGAAATGCATGACAACATGGAATTTGAAGAGAGTTTTTTAGCCCGTCCAATGTCGTTCTTGCCCTGCCACGCTTCGACAAATTAGTTCCTAAACCTGACGTGCTTGGTGTAGAAGGGCCCTCAACGTAGCAGATTAACTTGTTATTGGGTTATTTCCATCGAAACCTTAAGGTCATTGCCTTAAAACGCATCGCTTATCCAAAGGTTGTGCCAACCAAGGTGAGGAATGTGTTTATTCGCCTAGTTTCTAAATTTTTCCCCTGAAAAGGTTTCATGCTCCACGACGTAGCACACATGAGTGCCACTTCAGGGCTTTGTAGAATGTCTCCGTTGCCAGATATCAGCCAAAACGACATCCGTTAGGATGGAAATGCTTGACAACATGGAATTTGAAGAGAGTTTTTTTGCCCGTCCAATGTCGTTCTTTCCCTGCCACGCTACCACAAATTAGTTCCTAAACCTGATGTGCTCGGTGTAGCAGGCCCCTCGACGGACAAAATTAACTGGTTGTGGGGTTATTTCCATCGAAACCTTAAGGACATTGCCCTAAACGCCTCGCTTATCCAAAGGTTGTGCCAAACAAGGTGAGGAATGTGTTTATTCACAAAGTTTCTAAACATTTCCCCTGAAAATGTTGCATGCTCCATGACGTAGCACACATGAGTGCCAGTCTAGGGCTTTGTAGAATGTCTCCGTTGCCAAATATCAGTCGAAACGAGATCCGTTAGGATGGAAATGCTTGACAACATGGAATTTGAAGAGAGTTTTTTAGCCCGTCCAATGTCGTTCTTTCCCTGCCACGCTTCGACAAATTAGTTCCTAAACCTGACATGCTTGGTGTAGAAGGGCCCTCAACGTACCAGATTAATTTGTTATTGGGTTATTTCCGTCGAAACCTTAAGGTCATTGCCTTAAAACGCATCGCTTATCCAAAGGTTGTGCCAAACAAGGTGAGGAATGTGTTTATTCACAAAGTTTCTAAACTTTTCCCCTGAAAAGGTTGCATGCTCCATCATGTAGCACGCATGTGTGCTACTCCAGGGACTTGTAGAATGTCTCTGTTGCCAGATATCAGTTGAAACGACATCCGTTATGACGGAAATGCATGACAACATGGAATTTGAAGTGTGTTTTTTAGCCCATCCAATGTCGTTCTTGCCCTGCCACGCTACCACAAATTTGTTCCTAAACCTGTCATGCTCGGTGCAGAAGGGCCCTCAACGGACCAGATTAACTTGTTGTGGGGTTATTTCCATCGAAACTTTAAGAACATTGCCCTAAAACGCATCGCTTATCCAAGGTTGTGCCAAACAAGGTGAGGAATGTGTTTATTCACCTAGTTTCTAAACATTTCCCCTGAAAAGGTTTCATGCTCCACGACATAGCACGCATGAGTGCCACTCCAGGGCTTTGTAGAATGTCTCCGTTGCCAGATATCAGCCGATACGACATCCGTTAGGATGGAAATGCTTGACAACATGGAATTTGAAGAGAGTTTTTTAGCCCGTCCAATGTCGTTCTTTCCCTGCCACGCTACCTCAAATTAGTTCATAAACCTGACGTGCTCGGTGTATCAGGCCCCTCAACGGACCAAATTAACTGGTTGTGGGGTTATTTCCATCGAAACCTTAAGGACATTGCCCTAAACGCCTCGCTTATCCAAAGGTTGTGCCAAACAAGGTGAGGAATGTGTTTATTCACAAAGTTTCTAAACTTTTCCCCTGAAAATGTTGCATGCTCCATGACGTAGCACGCATGCGTGCCACTCTAGGGCTTTGTAGAATGTCTCCGTTGCCAGATATCAGTCGAAACAAGATCCGTTAGGATGGAAATGCTTGACAACATGGAATTTGAAGAGAGTTTTTTAGCCCGTCCAATGTCGTTCTTTCCCTGCCACGCTTCGACAAATTAGTTCCTAAACCTGACGTGCTTGGTGTAGAAGGGCCCTCAACAAACCAGATTAACTTGTTATTGGGTTATTTCGATCGAAACCTTAAGGACATTGCCTTAAAACACATCGCTTATCCAAAGGTTGTGCCAAACAAGGTGAGGAATGTGTTTATTCGCCTAGTTTCTAAACTTTTCCCCTGAAAAGGTTTCATGCTCCACGACGTAGCACGCATGAGTGCCACTCCAGGGCTTTGTAGAATGTCTCCGTTGCTAGATATCAGCCAAAACGACATCCGTTAGGATGGAAATGCTTGACAACATGGAATTTGAAGAGAGTTTTTTAGCCCGTCCAATGTCGTTCTTTCCCTGCCAAGCTTCCACAAATTAGTTCCTAAACCTGACGTGCTCGGTGTAGAAGGCCCCTCAACGGACCAAATTAACTTGTTGTGGGGTTATTTCCGTCGAACCTTTAAGAACATTGCCCTAAACGCCTCGCTTATCCAAAGGTTGTGCCAAAGAAGGTGAGGAATGTGTTTATTCACAAAGTTTCTAAACTTTTCCCCTGAAAATGTTGCATGCTCCATGACGTATCACGCATGAGTGCTGCTCTAGGGCTTTGTAGAATGTCTCCGTTGCCAGATATCAGTCGAAACGACATCCGTTAGGATGGAAATGCATAACAACATCATATTTGAAGAGAGTTTTTTAGCCCGTCCAATGTCGTTCTTTCCCTGCCACGCTTCGACAAATTAGTTCCTAAACCTGACGTGCTTGGTGTAGAAGGGCCCTCAACAAACCAGATTAACTTGTTATTGGGTTATTTCGATCGAAACCTTAAGGACATTGCCTTAAAACACATCGCTTATCCAAAGGTTGTGCCAAACAAGGTGAGGAATGTGTTTATTCACAAAGTTTCTAAACTTTTCCCCTGAAAAGGTTGCATGCTCCATCACGTAGCACACATGTGTGCCACTCCAGGGCCTTGTAGAATGTCTCTGTTGCCAGATATCAGTTGAAACGACACCCGTTATGACGGAAATGCATGACAACATGGAATTTGAAGAGTGTTTTTTAGCCCATCCAATATCGTTCTTGCCCTGCCACGCTACCACAAATTTGTTCCTAAACCTGACGTGCTCGGTGCAGAAGGGCCCTCAACGGACCAGATTAACTTGTTGTGGGGTTATTTCCATCGAAACTTTAAGAACATTGCCCTAAAGCGCATCGCTTATCCAAGGTTGTGCCAAGCAAGGTGAGGAATGTGTTTATTCGCCTAGTTTCTAAACTTTTCCGCTGAAAAGGTTTCATGCTCCACGACGTAGCACGCATGAGTGCCACTCCAGGGCTTTGTAGAATGTCTCCGTTGCGGAATGTGTTTATTCCCAAAGTTTCTAAACTTTTCCCCTGAAAAGGTTTTCATGCTCCATCGACGTAGCACGCATGAGTGCCACTCCAGGGCTTTGTAGAATGTCTCCGTTGCCAGATATCAGTCGAAACGACATCCGTTAGATGGAAATGCATGACAACATGGAATTTGAAGAGAGTTTTTTAGCCCGTCCAATGTCGTTCTTTCCCTGCCACGCTACCACAAATTAGTTCCTAAACCTGACGTGCTCGGTGTAGAAGGGCCCTCAACGGACCAGATTAACTTGTTGTGGGGTTATTTCCATCGAAACTTTAAGGACATTGCCCTAAAACGCATCGCTTATCCAAAGGTTGTGCCAAACAAGGTGAGGAATGTGTTTATTCACAAAGTTTCTAAACTTTTCCCCTGAAAAGGTGCATGCTCCATGACGTAGCACGCATGTGTGCCACTCCAGGGCCTTGTAGAATGTCTCTGTTGCCAGATATCAGTCGAAACGACATCCGTTAGATGGAAATGCATGACAACATGGAATTTGAAAGTGTTTTTTAGCCCATCCAATGTCGTTCTTGCCCTGCCACGCTACCACAAATTAGTTCCTAAACCTGACGTGCTCGGTGCAGAAGGGCCCTCAACGGACCAGATTAACTTGTTGTGGGGTTATTTCCATCGAAACTTTAAGAACATTGCCCTAAAACGCATCGCTTATCCAAAGGTTGTGCCAAACAAGGTGAGGAATGTGTTTATTCACAAAGTTTCTAAACTTTTCCCCTGAAAAGGTTGCATGCTCCATGACGTAGCACGCATGAGTGCCACTCCAGGGCTTTGTAGAATGTCTCCGTTGCCAGATATCAGTGAAACGACATCCGTTAGGATGGAAATGCATGACAACATGGAATTTGAAGAGAGTTTTTTAGCCCGTCCAATGTCGTTCTTTCCCTGCCACGCTACCACAAATTAGTTCCTAAACCTGACGTGCTCGGTGTAGAAGGGCCCTCAACGGACCAGATTAACTTGTTGTGGGTTATTTCCATCGAAACTTTAAGGACATTGCCCTAAAACGCATCGCTTATCCAAAGGTTGTGCCAAACAAGGTGAGGAATGTGTTTATTCACAAAGTTTCTAAACTTTTCCCCTGAAAAGGTTGCATGCTCCACTGACGTAGCACGCATGTGTGCCACTCCAGGGCTCTTGTAGAATGTCTCCTGTTGCCAGATATCAGTGAAACGACATCCGTTAGATGGAAATGCATGACAACATGGAATTTGAAGAGTGTTTTTTAGCCCGTCCAATGTCGTTCTTTCCCTGCCACGCTACCACAAATTAGTTCCTAAACCTGACGTGCTCGGTGCAGAAGGGCCCTCAACGGACCAAATTAACTTGTTGTGGGTTATTTCCATCGAAACTTTAAGGACATTGCCCTAAAACGCTCGCTTATCCAAAGGTTGTGCCAAACAAGGTGAGGAATGTGTTTATTCACAAAGTTTCTAAACTTTTCCCCTGAAAAGGTGCATGCTCCATGACGTAGCACGCATGTAGTGCCACTCCAGGGCCTTGTAGAATGTCTCTGTTGCCAGATATCAGTTGAAACGACATCCGTTATGGATGGAAATGCATGACAACATGGAATTTGAAGAGTGTTTTTTAGCCCATCCAATGTCGTTCTTGCCCTGCCACGCTACCACAAATTAGTTCCTAAACCTGACGTGCTCGGTGAGAAGGGCCCTCAACGGACCAGATTAACTTGTTGTGGGGTTATTTCCATCGAAACTTTAAGAACATTGCCCTAAAACGCATCGCTTATCCAAGGTTGTGCCAAACAAGGTGAGGAATGTGTTTATTCGCCTAGTTTCTAAACTTTTCCCCTGAAAAGGTTTCATGCTCCACGACGTAGCACGCATGAGTGCCACTCCAGGGCTTTGTAGAATGTCTCCGTTGCCAGATATCAGCCGAAACGACATCCGTTAGGATGGAAATGCCTTGACAACATGGAATTTGAAGAGAGTTTTTTAGCCCGTCCAATGTCGTTCTTTCCCTGCCACGCTACCACAAATTAGTTCCTAAACCTGACGTGCTCGGTGTAGAAGGGCCCTCAACGGACCAGATTAACTTGTTGTGGGGTTATTTCCATCGAAACTTTAAGGACATTGCCCTAAACGCCTCGCTTATCCAAAGGTTGTGCCAAACAAGGTGAGGAATGTGTTTATTCACAAAGTTTCTAAACTTTTCCCCTGAAAATGTTGCATGCTCCATGACGTAGCACGCATGAGTGCCACTCCAGGGCCTTGTAGAATGTCTCCGTTGCCAGATATCAGTGAAACGACATCCGTTAGGATGGAAATGCATGACAACATGGAATTTGAAGAAGTGTTTTTTAGCCCGTCCAATGTCGTTCTTTCCCTGCCACGCTACCACAAATTAGTTCCTAAACCTGACGTGCTCGGTGTAGAAGGGCCCTCAACGGACCAGATTAACTTGTTGTGGGTTATTTCCATCGAAACCTTAAGGACATTGCCTAAAACGCATCGCTTATCCAAAGGTTGTGCCAAACAAGGTGAGGAATGTGTTTATTCACAAAGTTTCTAAACTTTTCCCCTGAAAAGGTTGCATGCTCCATCGACGTAGCACGCATGAGTGCCACTCCAGGGCCTTGTAGAATGTCTCTGTTGCCAGATATCAGTTGAAACGACATCCGTTATGATGGAAATGCATGACAACATGGAATTTGAAGAGTGTTTTTTAGCCCATCCAATGTCGTTCTTGCCCTGCCACGCTACCACAAATTAGTTCCTAAACCTGACGTGCTCGGTGTAGAAGGGCCCTCAACGGACCAGATTAACTTGTTGTGGGGTTATTTCCATCGAAACCTTAAGACATTGCCCTAAAACGCATCGCTTATCCAAAGGTTGTGCCAAACAAGGTGAGGAATGTGTTTATTCGCCAAAGTTTCTAAACTTTTCCCCTGAAAAGGTTGCATGCTCCACGACGTAGCACGCATGAGTGCCACTCCAGGGCTTTGTAGAATGTCTCCGTTGCCAGATATCAGCCGAAACGACATCCGTTAGGATGGAAATGCATGACAACATGGAATTTGAAGAGAGTTTTTTAGCCCGTCCAATGTCGTTCTTTCCCTGCCACGCTACCACAAATTAGTTCCTAAACCTGACGTGCTCGGTGCAGAAGGGCCCTCAACGGACCAGATTAACTTGTTGTGGGGTTATTTCCATCGAAACTTTAAGGACATTGCCCTAAACGCCTCGCTTATCCAAAGGTTGTGCCAAACAAGGTGAGGAATGTGTTTATTCACAAAGTTTCTAAACTTTTCCCCTGAAAAGTGTTGCATGCTCCATGACGTAGCACGCATGAGTGCCACTCCAGGGCTTTGTAGAATGTCTTCCGTTGCCAGATATCAGTCGAAACGACATCCGTTAGGATGGAAATGCATGACAACATGGAATTTGAAGAGAGTTTTTTAGCCCGTCCAATGTCGTTCTTTCCCTGCCACGCTACCACAAATTAGTTCCTAAACCTGACGTGCTCGGTGTAGAAGGGCCCTCAACGGACCAGATTAACTTGTTTGTGGGGTTATTTCCATCGAAACTTAAGGACATTGCCCTAAAACGCATCGCTTATCCAAAGGTTGTGCCAAACAAGGTGAGGAATGTGTTTATTCACAAAGTTTCTAAACTTTTCCCCTGAAAAGGTTGCATGCTCCATGACGTAGCACGCATGTGTGCCACTCCAGGGCCTTGTAGAATGTCTCTGTTGCCAGATATCAGTTGAAACGACATCCGTTATGATGGAAATGCATGACAACATGGAATTTGAAGAGTGTTTTTTAGCCCATCCAATGTCGTTCTTGCCCTGCCACGCTACCACAAATTTGTTCCTAAACCTGACGTGCTCGGTGCAGAAGGGCCCTCAACGGACCAGATTAACTTGTTGTGGGGTTATTTCCATCGAAACTTTAAGAACATTGCCCTAAAACGCATCGCTTATCCAAGGTTGTGCCAAACAAGGTGAGGAATGTGTTTATTCGCCTAGTTTCTAAACTTTTCCCCTGAAAAGGTTTCATGCTCCACGACGTAGCACGCATGAGTGCCACTCCAGGGCTTTGTAGAATGTCTCCGTTGCCAGATATCAGCCGAAACGACATCCGTTAGGATGGAAATGCATTGACAACATGGAATTTGAAGAGAGTTTTTTAGCCCGTCCAATGTCGTTCTTTCCCTGCCACGCTACCACAAATTAGTTCCTAAACCTGACGTGCTCGGTGTAGAAGGGCCCTCAACGGACCAAATTAACTTGTTGTGGGGTTATTTCCATCGAAACTTTAAGGACATTGCCCTAAAACGCACTCGCTTATCCAAAGGTTGTGCCAAACAAGGTGAGGAATGTGTTTATTCACAAAGTTTCTAAACTTTTCCCCTGAAAAGGTTGCATGCTCCATGACGTAGCACGCATGAGTGCCACTCCAGGGCTTTGTAGAATGTCTCCGTTGCCAGATATCAGTCGAAACGACATCCGTTAGGATGGAAATGCATGACAACATGGAATTTGAAGAGAGTTTTTTAGCCCGTCCAATGTCGTTCTTTCCCTGCCACGCTACCACAAATTAGTTCCTAAACCTACGTGCTCTGGTGTAGAAGGGCCCTCAACGGACCAGATTAACTTGTTGTTGGGGTTATTTCCATCGAAACTTTAAGAGACATTGCCCTAAAACGCATCGCTTATCCAAAGGTTGTGCCAAACAAGGTGAGGAATGTGTTTATTCACAAAGTTTCTAAACTTTTCCCCTGAAAAGGTTGCATGCTCCACGACGTAGCACGCATGTGTGCCACTCCAGGGCTTGTAGAATGTCTCCTGTTGCCAGATATCAGTTGAAACGACATCCGTTATGATGGAAATGCTTGACAACATGGAATTTGAAGAGAGTTTTTTAGCCCATCCAATGTCGTTCTTGCCCTGCCACGCTACCACAAATTAGTTCCTAAACCTGACGTGCTCGGTGCAGAAGGGCCCTCAACGGACCAGATTAACTTGTTGTGGGGTTATTTCCATCGAAACTTTAAGGAACATTGCCCTAAACGCATCGCTTATCCAAGGTTGTGCCAAACAAGGTGAGGAATGTGTTTATTCACAAAGTTTCTAAACTTTTCCCCTGAAAATGGTTGCATGCTCCATGACGTAGCACGCATGAGTGCCACTCAGGGCTTTGTAGAATGTCTCCGTTGCCAGATATCAGTCGAAACGACATCCGTTAGGATGGAAATGCATGACAACATGGAATTTGAAGAGAGTTTTTTAGCCCGTCCAATGTCGTTCTTTCCCTGCCACGCTCACAAATTAGTTCCTAAACCTGACGTGCTTCGGTGTAGAAGGGCCCTCAACGGTACCAGATTAACTTGTTATTGGGGTTATTTCCATCGAAACCTTAAGGACATTGCCTAAACGCATCGCTTATCCAAAGGTTGTGCCAAACAAGGTGAGGAATGTGTTTATTCACAAAGTTTCTAAACTTTTCCCCTGAAAAGGTTGCATGCTCCATGACGTAGCACGCATGTGTGCCACTCCAGGGCCTTGTAGAATGTCTCTGTTGCCAGATATCAGTTGAAACGACATCCGTTATGACGGAAATGCATGACAACATGGAATTTGAAGAGTGTTTTTTAGCCCATCCAATGTCGTTCTTGCCCTGCCACGCTACCACAAATTTGTTCCTAAACCTGACGTGCTCGGTGCAGAAGGGCCCTCAACGGACCAGATTAACTTGTTGTGGGGTTATTTCCATCGAAACTTTAAGGAACATTGCCCTAAAACGCATCGCTTATCCAAAGTTGTGCCAAACAAGGTGAGGAATGTGTTTATTCACAAAGTTTCTAAACTTTTCCCCTGAAAAGGTTGCATGCTCCATGACGTAGCACGCATGAGTGCCACTCCAGGCTTTGTAGAATGTCTCCGTTGCCAGATATCAGTCGAAACGACATCCGTTAGGATGGAAATGCATGACAACATGGAATTTGAAGAGAGTTTTTTAGCCCGTCCAATGTCGTTCTTTCCCTGCCACGCTCACAAATTAGTTCCTAAACCTGACGTGCTCGGTGTAGAAGGGCCCTCAACGGACCAAATTAACTTGTTTGGGGTTATTTCCATCGAAACTTTAAGGACATTGCCTAAAACGCCTCGCTTATCCAAAGGTTGTGCCAAACAAGGTGAGGAATGTGTTTATTCACAAAGTTTCTAAACTTTTCCCCTGAAAAGGTTGCATGCTCCATCACGTAGCACGCATGTGTGCCACTCCAGGGCCTTGTAGAATGTCTCTGTTGCCAGATATCAGTTGAAACGACATCCGTTATGATGGAAATGCATGACAACATGGAATTTGAAGAGTGTTTTTTAGCCCATCCAATGTCGTTCTTGCCCTGCCACGCTACCACAAATTTGTTCCTAAACCTGACGTGCTCGGTGCAGAAGGGCCCTCAACGGACCAGATTAACTTGTTGTGGGGTTATTTCCATCGAAACTTTAAGAACATTGCCCTAAAACGCATCGCTTATCCAAGGTTGTGCCAAACAAGGTGAGGAATGTGTTTATTCGCCTAGTTTCTAAACTTTTCCCCTGAAAAGGTTTCATGCTCCACGACGTAGCACGCATGAGTGCCACTCCAGGGCTTTGTAGAATGTCTCCGTTGCCAGATATCAGCCGAAACGACATCCGTTAGGATGGAAATGCTTGACAACATGGAATTTGAAGAGAGTTTTTTAGCCCGTCCAATGTCGTTCTTTCCCTGCCACGCTACCACAAATTAGTTCCTAAACCTGACGTGCTCGGTGTAGAAGGGCCCTCAACGGACCAGAATTAACTTGTTGTGGGGTTATTTCCATCGAAACTTTAAGGACATTGCCCTAAACGCCTCGCTTATCCAAAGGTTGTGCCAAACAAGGTGAGGAATGTGTTTATTCACAAAGTTTCTAAACTTTTCCCCTGAAAAGGTGCATGCTCCATGACGTAGCACGCATGTGTGCCACTCCAGGGCCTTGTAGAATGTCTCTGTTGCCAGATATCAGTTGAAACGACATCCGTTATGATGGAAATGCATGACAACATGGAATTTGAAGAGTGTTTTTTAGCCCATCCAATGTCGTTCTTGCCCTGCCACGCTACCACAAATTAGTTCCTAAACCTGACGTGCTCGGTGCAGAAGGGCCCTCAACGGACCAGATTAACTTGTTGTGGGGTTATTTCCATCGAAAACTTTAAGAACATTGCCCTAAAACGCATCGCTTATCCAAGGTTGTGCCAAACAAGGTGAGGAATGTGTTTATTCGCCTAGTTTCTAAACTTTTCCCCTGAAAAGGTTTCATGCTCCACGACGTAGCACGCATGAGTGCCACTCCAGGGCTTTGTAGAATGTCTCCGTTGCCAGATATCAGCCGAAACGACATCCGTTAGGATGGAAATGCTTGACAACATGGAATTTGAAGAGAGTTTTTTAGCCCGTCCAATGTCGTTCTTTCCCTGCCACGCTACCACAAATTAGTTCCTAAACCTGACGTGCTCGGTGTAGAAGGGCCCTCAACGGACCAGAATTAACTTGTTGTGGGGGTTATTTCCATCGAAACTTTAAGGACATTGCCCCTAAACGCCTCGCTTATCCAAAGGTTGTGCCAAACAAGGTGAGGAATGTGTTTATTCACAAAGTTTCTAAACTTTTCCCCTGAAAATGTTGCATGCTCCATCGACGTAGCACGCATGAGTGCCACTCCAGGGCCTTTGTAGAATGTCTCCGTTGCCAGATATCAGTCGAAACGACATCCGTTAGGATGGAAATGCATGACAACATGGAATTTGAAGAGTGTTTTTTAGCCCAGTCCAATGTCGTTCTTCCCTGCCACGCTACCACAAATTAGTTCCTAAACCTGACGTGCTCGGTGTAGAAGGCCCTCAACGGACCAATTAACTTGTTGTGGGGTTATTTCCATCGAAACTTTAAGGACATTGCCCTAAACGCCTCGCTTATCCAAAGGTTGTGCCAAACAAGGTGAGGAATGTGTTTATTCACAAAGTTTCTAAACTTTTCCCCTGAAAATGTTGCATGCTCCATGACGTAGCACGCATGAGTGCCACTCTAGGGCTTTGTAGAATGTCTCCGTTGCCAGATATCAGTCGAAACGAGATCCGCTAGGATGGAAATGCTTGACAACATGGAATTTGAAGAGAGTTTTTTAGCCCGTCCAATGTCGTTCTTTCCCTGCCACGCTTCGACAAATTAGTTCCTAAACCTGACGTGCTTGGTGTAGAAGGGCCCTCAACGTACCAGATTAACTTGTTATTGGGTTATTTCCATCGAAACCTTAAGGTCATTGCCCTAAAACGCATCGCTTATCGAAAGGTTGTGGCAAACAAGGTGAGGATTGTGTTTATTCACAAAGTTTGTAAACTTTTCCCCTGAAAAGGTTTCATGCTTCATGACGTAGCACGCATGTGTGCCACTCCAGGGCCTTGTAGAATGTCTCTGTTGCCAGATATCAGTTGAAACGACATCCGTTATGACGGAAATGCAAGACAACATGGAATTTGAAGAGTGTTTTTTAGCCCATCCAATATCGTTCTTGCCCTGCCACGCTACCACAAATTTGTTCCTAAACCTGACGTGCTCGGTGCTGAAGGGCCCTTAACGGACCAGATTAACTTGTTGTGGTGTTATTTCCATCGAAACTTTAAGAACATTGTCCTAAAACGCATCGTTTATCCAAGGTTGTGCCAAACAAGGTGAGGAATGTGTTTATTCGCCTAGTTTCTAAACTTTTCCCCTGAAAAGGTTTCATGCTCCACGACGTAGCACGCATCAGTGCCACTCCAGGGCTTTGTAGAATGTCTCCGTTGCTAGATATCAGCCGAAACGACATCCGTTAGGATGGAAATGCTTGACAACATGGAATTTGAAGAGAGTTTTTTAGCCCGTCTAATGTCGTTCTTTCCCTGCCACGCTTCCACAAATTAGTTCCTAAACCTGACGTGCTCGGTGTAGAAGGCCCCTCAACGGACCAAATTAACTTGTTGTGGGGTTATTTCCGTCGAAACTTTAAGAACATTGCCCTAAACGCCTCGCTTATCCAAAGGTTGTGCCAAATAAGGTGAGGAATGTGTTTATTCACAAAGTTTCTAAACTTTTCCCCTGAAAATGTTGCATGCTCCATGACGTATCACGCATGAGTGCTGCTCTAGGGCTTTGTAGAATGTCTCCGTTGCCAGATATCAGTCGAAACGACATCCGTTAGGATGGAAATGCATAACAACATCGAATTTGAAGAGAGTTTTTTAGCCCGTCCAATGTCGTTCTTTCCCTGCCACGCTTCAACAAATTAGTTTCTAAACCTGACGTGCTTGGTGTAGAAGGGCCCTCAACGTACCAGGTTAACTTGTTATTGGGTTATTTCCATCGAAACCTTAAGGACATTGCCTTAAAACACATCGCTTATCCAAAGGTTGTGGCAAACAAGGTGAGGATTGTGTTTATTCACAAAGTTTGTAAACTTTTCCCCTGAAAAGGTTTCATGCTTCATGACGTAGCACGCATGTGTGCCACTCCAGGGCCTTGTAGAATGTCTCTGTTGCCAGATATCAGTTGAAACGACATCCGTTATGACGGAAATGCATGACAACATGGAATTTGAAGAGTGTTTTTTAGCCCATCCAATATCGTTCTTGCCCTGCCACGCTACCACAAATTTGTTCCTAAACCTGATGTGCTCGGTGCTGAAGGGCCCTCAACGGACCAGATTAACTTGTTGTGGCGTTATTTCCATCGAAACTTTAAGAACATTGCCCTAAAACACTTCGCTTATCCAAGGTTGTGCCAAACAAGGTGAGGAATGTGTTTATTCGCCTAGTTTCTAAACTTTTCCCCTAAAAAGGTTTCATGCTCCACGACGTAGCACGCATGAGTGCCACTCCAGGGCTTTGTAGCATGTCTCCGTTGCCAGATATCAGCCGAGACGACATCCGTTAGGATGGAAATGCTTGACAACATGAAATTTGAAGAGAGTTTTTTAGCCCGTCCAATGTCGTTCTTTCCCTGCCACGCTTCCACAAATTAGTTCCTAAACCTGACGTGCTCGGTGTAGAAGGCCCCTCAATGGACCAAATTAACTTGTTGTGGGGTTATTTCCGTCGAAACATTAGGGACATTGCCCTAAATGCCTCGCTTGTCCAAAGGTTGTGCCAAAGATGGTGAGGAATGTGTTTATTCACAAAGTTTCTAAACTTTTCCCCTGAAAAGGTTGCATGCACCATGACGTAGCACGCATGTGTGCCACTCCAGGGCCTTGTAGAATGTCTCTGTTGCCTGATATCAGTTGAAACGACATCCGTTATGACGGAAATGCATGACAACATGGAATTTGAAGTGTGTTTTTTAGCCCATCCAATGTCGTTCTTGCCCTGCCACGCTACCACAAATTTGTTCCTAAACCTGACGTGCTTGGTGCAGAAGGGCCCTCAACGGACCAGATTAACTTGTTGTGGGGTTATTTCCATCGAAACTTTAAGAACATTGCCCTAAAACGCATCGCTTATCCAAGGTTGTGCCAAACAAGGTGAGGAATGTGTTTATTCGCCTAGTTTCTAAACTTTTCCCTTGAAAAGGTTTCATGC
Source organism: Oryza officinalis (assembly GCA_008326285.1). Lineage (NCBI taxonomy): Eukaryota > Viridiplantae > Streptophyta > Magnoliopsida > Poales > Poaceae > Oryza > Oryza officinalis. Next base: position 9,261,924 of record BDMV01000009.1, read on the forward strand.
TCCACGACGTAGCACGCATGAGTGCCACTCCAGGGCTTTGTAGAATGTCCCTGCTGCCAGATATCAGCCGAAACGACATCCGTTAGGATGGAAATGCTTGACAACATGGAATTTGAAGAGAGTTTTTTAGCCCGTCCAATGTCGTTCTTTCCCTGCCACGCTACCACAAATTAGTTCCTAAACCTGACGTGCTCGGTGTAGTAGGCCCCTCAACGGACCAAATTAACTGGTTGTGGGGTTATTTCCATCGAAACTTTAAGGACATTGACCTAAACGCCTCGCTTATCCAAAGGTTGTGCCAAACAAGGTGAGGAATGTGTTTATTCACAAAGTTTCTAAACTTTTCCCCTGAAAATGTTGCATGCCTCATGACGTAGCACGCATGAGTGCCACTCTAGGGCTTTGTAGAGTGTCTCTGTTGCCAGATATCAGTCGAAACGACATCCGTTAGGATGGAAATGCATGACAACATGGAATTTGAAGAGAGTTTTTTAGCCCGTCCAATGTTGTTCTTTCCCTGCCACGCTTCGACAAATTAGTTCCTAAACCTGATCTGCTTGGTGTAGAAGGGCCCTCAACGAACCAGATTAACTTGTTATTGGGTTATTTCCATCGAAACCTTATGGTCATTGCCCTAAAACGCATCGCTTATCCAAAGGTTGTGCCAAACAAGGTGACGAATGTGTTTATTCACAAAGTTTCTAAACTTTTCCCCTGAAAAGGTTGCATGCTCCATGACGTAGCACGCATGTGTGCCACTCCAGGGCCTTGTAGCATGTCTCCGTTGCCAGATATCGGCCGAGACGACATCCGTTAGGATGGAAATGCTTGACAACATGAAATTTGAAGAGAGTTTTTTAGCCCGTCCAATGTCGTTCTTTCCCTGCCACGCTTCCACAAATTAGTTCCTAAACCTGACGTGCTCGGTGTAGAAGGGCCCTCAACGGACCAAATTAAGTTGTTGTTTGGTTATTTCCATCGAAACTTTAAGGTCATTGCCCTAAACGCCTCGCTTATCCAAAGGTTGTGCCAAACAAGGTGAGGAATGTGTTTATTCACAAAGTTTCTAAACTTTTCCCCTGAAAAGGTTGCATGCTCCATGACGTAGCACGCATGTGTGCCACTCCAGGGCCTTG
>BDMV01000009.1:9263159-9289703 GCA_008326285.1 Oryza officinalis
TACAAGTATGGAGTTTATATTATCATCGGCTGATTCATGTTACAAGTTTTTGGATAGCCGATATGGCCCTTTGCCTAATTTGTTCTATTTCTTCTATGGCTTGGGCATCGGCTGCATCACTTTCTGGGATGACTTTCATGGATTTGTTCAGATCGGCTAAGTGTCTGATTGAGGACTTCAGCTTGGATTTTTGTTCTTCAATGGCTCTTGGTAAATCGGCAAGCTTCTGTTCCTCCAGTGATAACTCAGCATTGCAGGCTTCTAATTCAGCCAATAGTTCAATCTTCCTATTCTTTAGCCGATCTATATTGCTTTGGATAGAACTTGGCCCAGATATCATTTGATCAAGCTTGGCTTTTTCCTCGTTTATGGATTGCCGATTGGCATGGATGGTTGTCTCAAGATCTTTTCGCTCTCGCCTATCGGCTATCCTCTGCCTTGCTCTTTCCAGCTTGTGACGATATTGTTCAAGGAAAACTGCTGGAGAGATGATTTCGGCTACATCATCTGGGATCTGGTCTTGAATGTCTTCAAATCTTGCTCTGATTGGTCCACAGTTGACAACCAAAGCATCAAGGGAACCTTCAAGCCGATGAGCAATATCTTTGAGAGTAGCTTTTAAGTCATCGGCTATAGGAGCAGTAGCTTTGCTTGATGTTTCCTCTTCTTCATCCATGAATTGCCTTATGTCAAAAGAGAACATGTCGGCTAAGGCCTGAAAGAAACAAGATTGTTAGCTAATAGAATGTTAATGGCCGATTTATATTTTTGATATAAATACTTACAGGAATAGGAGGAATCGGCTGATCTTCAATATGGTGACTGTCTCTAGCCGATGGGGTATGTTCACTTGAATCATGATGAATAGGAGTTGGAGAGCGGATCGGCTGAAATATAAAACGAGTTAATACGTGAGGAATTAAGGGTTAAGCAAATTCTGAAGGAAGTGTTACCGATGGAGGCGGTGCAGGTTTCTTTTTGGCAGCCAATTTCTTTTTCTGCATAAGAAGGGTTAACAATGAGATCGGCAAAGAGAGTTGTGGAAAGGCTAAGAATACAAAGTACATACCCGAGGTTGATATGTCTTGTGAATCGGCGTTGGTGGGGTTTGCTGAGGAATAGGGATGTTAATTGTTGGAGTTTCTTCTACTGTTTCACTCAGCTCGGCAGCTGCTTCATCGATGGCTTTTTCTATATCTTCTTCATCTAGATCATAGCTTTTCTGCTTTTTGGTGATTTTCTTCTTTGTAGCCGGTAGAGCAGTAGCCGATGACCTGGTTCTTTTCTTCTTGCCAGCCTCAGAAGGAATCGGCTCACGTATTTGCCCTTGGAGTAGGGAAGATGTTTTGGGAGCGTTGTAGCCGATGATTGAAGCCATTGGGGAGAATTCCGGCAGCATAATTGATGCTGGCTCCATTGTTGCTGACATGAGGAGGAGAAGACTCTGTGGTCTGCAAACAAAAGAAGGGAAGGTTAAGGTATTTTCTAAAAAAAAAAACAATCGGCTATTGATAAGGGTATTGGAAAAGAAGTGTGTTTACCTGTGGAATCATGTCTGGAATGATGTCAGTCAGATACATGGAAGCCGATCGGTGAAAAAGATGTTTCTTCCATTCAACCCACCAATGATCAAAAGTGGAGCTCCTTAGCGTAGCCAATTCAATGTTTTCCAAACTTCCAAGGGGAGGTCCTTCTATGCTCAATAGCCTATCCATCATCAGAGCCGATGAGATTTCTCCTCTGGCTTGAATTTTTTCTAAGAAGAACAAGCCGATTGGCATCTGCCCCATTCCCAGTTGTCTGGCAGCGCTCATAGGGTGATAGAATTCATAAGATATCTGAATGTTCCTACCTTGATGGATGCCGACAGGAAGGATACAGGGGGTGATAGCTGCTGTGAAAACTTCTCTGGATTTCTCAAACTTTTCAGAGTTTATTTCATCAAATCTGAAATCGGCTGGTAGTTCAAAATCTGCGAAGAATTCATATGCGAACCAATTTCTAGAGTCTTTTGGAAATCCATCGTAAAAGTTGCCAAACCAGTCAACAAAGGGCTCAGCCGAAAGTTCTGATCCAGGATATGTGGATGCTGCCTCTCCAAAGGACATACATCTTCTGGTTGTGACTTCGTCCCCTTCATCATCTGTGGTTGGCACAACCAGAGGGAACTCGGCTTCAGGGAGTGTTGATCTCTTGGCAACTTTGATGGTATGCAGATTGAGCCATAGCTGCAGTAGCCACCAAGGTCCACCTGTGCCGATTGTTGAGTTGATAGCAAGCTTAGCCGATGCATTGCTTAATGTTTGATATAAATAACCCAGGAGGTATTTGCCTAGTGGGAATTGCTTTTTGTTAACTAGAGCTTCGGCTATATGTTGCCAATTGGTGGTGGGACCACAGCTTGAACCACAAAACAGAAATTTTTCCAACCACATCAAGAGGAAGGCTGCGTGTTCCTTAGGGGTGACAGGGCCAGATCCCATGTTCAGAGAGATGAATCCGCTCCAACCTCCAATGCTTCTGGTTTTGAAAGAAAATTGGTTTTTGCTGTTCAAGCTGATGGGGTTAGCCGATGAGGTGACATCCAGCCCAGTTATCATGGTGATGTCCAGGAGAGTTGGAGTCATTGGTCCTTGGTTGAAGAGGAAAGCATTCAAGGTGTTGGACCAAAAATAGCTGGCAGCCGATAGCATGGGTTCATCTTTGGCTAAATCGGCTATGGTTAGGGCTAAGCACTGAGCAATACCGATTTCTTCCCAATGAGTTTGCTTGCTAGCTGATATCCTTTTGTACCAATCAGACCAAGTCTTGACAGCCGATGGCCAGGATTTAAAAGTGTTGTTCCAGTGGTTCAAATTAGGGTTGGTTAACCTAAAAGGGATCCTGTTTGTCTCGGCATTGATAATGTCTACAGGGTCTTTGTTGCCGATTGGGCCCAAGAAGTACCGATTGGGATGAATTAGACTTGGGATTGCAACTTGATGCGAGAGGTGCTACAGAAAAGAAAGGGGAGAAGAAATGAAGCGCAAAGGAAAATTAATCTATAAAAAAGGATGAAATTTGGCAGATAGGGTTACCTCAGGAAACTCGGTGACCGGAGCACTTGAAGGAGCGGCGGAAGACGACATTGTTGGAGATGGAGTTGTTGCTGACCGGGGAATCGCTTGTTTGGTCGCCGGAGAATCTAATGAGGCTATTGCGAGAATTGAGGCGATTATGGCTGAAGCGGTGAAGACGGGAGTAACGGCGTGAAAAACTTCAAGTGGTGGTTGCTATTTAAAGAGGATGTGTGATAACGGTTGAAATAGAAGCGGAACCCTAGATCGATTCGGAGAGGATTCAAGCAAATCCGCAACATTCCAAATATCGCGGACTTGGGGGGCATGTGTTAACGACCAAATTTGGTAAATCAAATATTGGATCTGAAGATAGAATCAAAGCGGATTTGGAGGGAGCTGGTGGTTACCAAAAACAGAGCAAGAATCGGTTGGTGACCGAATCGGCTACGGTGTCTATCGACTGTGACCGAATCGGCTATTGTGACCATCGGCTGAGACAGAGTCGGACAAGGATAGCCGATGTAGCCGATTTCGACGAGGAGATAACAGAGTCTTTGTCGGGTTCGGTTGATGAACTTCATAAGGATTCCTACGTGCGGATTGGGTCCGAAGAAGGGAATTGTATCTATTAATTAGGATATAATGTTAGTTTCCTAATAGATATTGTCGGTTAGAGTTTGTATTAGGGAATTATCTTCAATATGAGTTGTAATAGAAATAAGAGTCGTGTCCGACAAGGACATATTGTGTAATTCTGGGTATAAATTGAACCCAGGCTTGTGTAAAGAAGGAGAACAGATCAATACAACAACTTCGGCGCATCGCCACCTTTACTCTTTCATCGTTTTTCCGACGAGTTCTTGCTTTCGAGTTGGGCTGCATCGGTTTCGATCTCCAGCAAGAGGTAAAACTTGTTATGGCGGCTTGCGCTCTCGGGATTAGTGCTTCCATCTTCATGACACTCTAATCCTGTTCGCGTAAATCGTCGAGTTATCATATATATTGTATAATCTAGATTGATATCAGCATATAACTCGAATTGGTTAATAACTGTTCTACAGAAAACTAGCCGATAGAGTTATATATTGATGCTGGTTTAGATTACACAATATATCTACCATCTCGAAAAGGTTTTCATCGACTTGATCATCTAGGCATTGTGTTTCTTTACATATTTGGTGCTGCATCAGTTAGGTTTGACCTACTAAATCATGTTCAGAACCACAGTCCCTAGCCTGTCTATGATTACTAATAGAGATAGCGTCGGGGTTTCAGCCGGCCTTACCTGGTTTAATTGTCTTGTTATCTTGATATATTAAATCTGCCCTTTATATCGAGATATTAACTTAATAAAATATATTGAGCTTGTTGCCAAATCTGGTTAAGATCATCTTAACACCAGTTTGACAGATTGTTTAGTATATTTTGTTCATGGTAATATCTCTGTATAAAGTGGTATCGGAGTACTAGCCGATACATGTTAGATTTGCTTAATCGGCTATGCTATGAGCTTGTGTAATCTATGCTTCATAATATATTTAGGCATAAGTGATTTATACTGTCTCGGCGCCCTGTCCGATCTATCCCAATCACTTAGTTTAAATATGTTCTGAGACTTGGATTATATTTTGTTGATATCTACAGCCGATTGAGTAGATTTAGCTTTATCTTGCTTTATCTGTTATAGCCGATTTAATGCATCTTGCATCGGCTCAATGCTCAATGATATGTCATCGGTAAACCAGCCGATCGGCTATCATTGGTGGATTTAATTGCACTTTCTTTGTTTCTTATTGGTTGCAGGATCAAACCAATTGGCACGCCTAGAACCCGAAAGAAGTCTTTGGACCTGCACTGGAGTTAAGCAGATCTCCCAGGCCAGTGTGTGTTTTTTGCATCAACAATTAGTTCCTAAACCTGACGTGCTCGGTGTAGAAGGGCCCTCAACGGACCAAATTAACTTGTTGTGGGGTTATTTCCATCGAAACTTTAAGAACATTGCCCAAAACGCCTCGCTTATCCAAAGGTTGTGCCAAACAAGGTGAGGAATGTGTTTATTCACAAAGTTTCTAAACTTTTCCCCTGAAAAGGCTGCATGCTCCATGACGTAGCACGCATGTGTGCCACTCCAGGGCCTTGGATCATGTCTCTGTTGCCAGATATCAGTTGAAACGACATCCGTTATGATGGAAATGCATGACAACGTGGAATTTGAAGAGTGTTTTTTAGCCCATCCAATGTCGTTCTTGCCCTGCCACGCTACCACAAATTTGTTCCTAAACCTGACGTGCTCGGTGCGGAAGGGCCCTCAACGGACCAGATTAACTTGTTGTGGGGTTATTTCCATCGAAACTTTAAGAACATTGCCCTAAAACGCATCGCTTATCCATGCTTGTGCCAAACAAGGTGAGGAATGTCTTTATTCGCCTAGTTTCTAAACTTTTCCCCTGAAAAGGATTCATGCTCCACGACGTAGCACGCATGAGTGCCAGTGCAGGCCTTTGTAGAATGTCTCCGTTGCCAGATATCAGTCGAAACAACATCCGTTAGGATGGAAATGTTTGACAACATGGAATTTGAAGAGAGTTTTTTTGCCCGTCCAATGTCGTTCTTTCCCTGCCTTGCTACCACAAATTAGTTCCTAAACCTGACGTGCTCGGTGTAGAAGGGCCCTCAACGGACCAAATTAACTTGTTGTTGGGTTATTTCCATCGAAACTTTAAGGTCATTGCCCTAAACGCCTCGCTTATCCAAAGGTTGTGCCAAACAAGGTGAAGAATGTGTTTATTCACAAAGTTTCTAAACTTTTCCCCTGAAAAGGATGCATGCTCCATGACGTAGCACGCATGTGTGCCACTCCAGGGCCTTGGAGAATGTCTCCGTCGCCAGATATCAGTTCAAACGACATCCGTTATGATGGAAATGCATGACAACATGGAATTTGAAGAGTGTTTTTTAGCCCATCCAATGTCGTTCTTGCCCTGCCACGCTACCACAAATTTGTTCCTAAACCTGACGTGCTCGGTGCAGAAGGGCCCTCAACGAACCAGATTAACTTGTTGTGGGGTTATTTCCATCGAAACTTTAAGAACATTGCCCTAAAACGCATCGCTTATCCAAGGTTGTGCCAAACAAGGTGAGGAATGTGTTTATTCGCCTAGTTTCTAAACTTTTCCCCTGAAAAGGTTTGATGCTCCATGACGTAGCACGCATGAGTGCCACTCCAGGGCTTTGTAGAATGTCCCCGTTGCCAGATATCAGCCGAAACGACATCCGTTAGGATGGAAATGCTTGAGAACATGGAATTTGAAGAGAGTTTTTTAGCCCGCCCAATGTCGTTCTTTCCCTGCCACGCTACCACAAATTAGTTCCTAAACCTGATGTGCTCGGTGTAGCAGGCCCCTCAACGGACCAAATTAACTGGTTGTGGGGTTATTTCCGTCGAAAATTTAAGGACATTGCCCTAAACGCGGCGCTTATCCAAAGGTTGTGCCAAACAAGGTGAGGAATGTGTTTATTCACAAAGTTTCTAATCTTTTCCCCTGAAAATGTTGCATGCTCCATGACGTAGCACGCATGAGTGCCACTCTAGGGCTTTGTAGAATGTCTCCGTTGCCAGATATCAGTCGAAACGACATCCGTTAGGATGGAAATGCATGACAACATGAAATTTGAAGAGAGTTTTTTAGCCCATCCAATGTCGTTCTTTCCCTGCCACGCTTCGACAAATTAGTTCCTAAACCTGATGTGCTTGGTGTAGAAGGGCCCTCAACGTACCAGATTAACTTGTTATTGGGTTGTTTCCATCGAAACCTTAAGGTCATTGCCCTAAAACACATCGCGTATCCAAAGGTTGTGCCAAACAAGGTGAGGAATGTGTTTATTCACAAAGTTTCTAAACTTTTCCACTGAAAAGGATGCATGCTCCGTGACGTAGCACTCTTGTGTGCCACTCCAGGGCCTTGGAGAATGTCTCCGTTGCCAGATATCAGTTCAAACGACATCCGTTATGATGGAAATGCATGACAACATGGAATTTGAAGAGTGTTTTTTAGCCCATCCAATGTCGTTCTTGCCCTGCCACGCTACCACAAATTTGTTCCTAAACCTGACGTGCTCGGTGCAGAAGGGCCCTCAACGGACCAGATTAACTTGTTGTGGGGTTATTTCCATCGAAACTTTAAGAACATTGCCCTAAACGCCTCGCTTATCCAAAGGTTGTGCCAAACAAGGTGAGGAATGTGTTTATTCACAAAGTTTCTAAACTTTTCCCCTGAAAAGGCTGCATGCTCCATGACATAGCACGCATGTGTGCCACTCCAGGGCCTTGGAGAATGTCTCCGTTGCCAGATATCAGTTCAAATGACATCCGTTATGATGGAAATGCATGACAACATGGAATTTGAAGAGTGTTTTTTAGCCCATCCAATGTCTTTCTTGCCCTGCCACGCTACCACAAATTTGTTCCTAAACCTGACGTGCTCGGTGCAGAAGGGCCCTCAACGGACTAGATTAACTTGTTGTGGGGTTATTTCCATCGAAACTTTAAGAACATTGCCCTAAAACGCATCGCTTATCCATGCTTGTGCCAAACAAGGTGAGGAATGTATTTATTCGCCTAGTTTCTAAACTTTTCCCCTGAAAAGGATTCATGCTCCACGACGTAGCACGCATGAGTGCCAGTGTAGGCCTTTGTAGAATGTCTCCGTTGCCAGATATCAGTCGAAACAACATCCGTTAGGATGGAAATGTTTGACAACATGGAATTTGAAGAGAGTTTTTTTGCCCGTCCAATGTCGTTCTTTCCCTGCCACGCTACCACAAATTAGTTCCTAAACCTGACGTGCTCGGTGTAGAAGGGCCCTCAACGGACCAAATTAACTTGTTGTTGGGTTATTTCCATCGAAACTTTGAGGTCATTGCCCTAAACGCCTCGCTTATCCAAAGGTTGTGCCAAACAAGGTCGGGAATGTGTTTATTCACAAAGTTTCTAAACTTTTCCCCTGAAAAGGATGCATGCTCCATGACGTAGCACGCATGTGTGCCACTCCAGGGCCTTGGAGAATGTCTCCGTTGCCAGATATCAGTTCAAATGACATCGTTATGATGGAAATGCATGACAACATGGAATTTGAAGAGTGTTTTTTAGCCCATCCAATGTCTTTCTTGCCCTGCCACGCTACCACAAATTTGTTCCTAAACCTGACGTGCTCGGTGCAGAAGGGCCCTCAACGGACTAGATTAACTTGTTGTGGGGTTATTTCCATCGAAACTTTAAGAACATTGCCCTAAAACGCATCGCTTATCCAAGGTTGTGCCAAACAAGGTGAGGAATGTGTTTATTCACAAAGTTTCTAAACTTTTCCCCTGAAAAGGTTGCATGCTCCATGACATAGCACACATGTGTGCCACTCCATGGCCTTGTAGAATGTCTCTCTTGCCAGATATCAGTTGAAACGACATCCGTTATGACGGAAATGCTTGACAACATGGATATTCGCCTAGTTTCTAAACTTTTCCCCTGAAAAGTTTCATGCTCCCACGACGTAGCACGCATGAGTGCCACTCCAGGGCTTTGTAGAATGTCTCCGTTGCCAGATATCAGTCGAAACGACATCCGTTAGGATGGAAATGCATGACAACATGGAATTTGAAGAGAGTTTTTTAGCCCGTCCAATGTCGTTCTTTCCCTGCCACGCTACCACAAATTAGTTCCTAAACCTGACGTGCTCGGTGTAGAAGGGCCCTCAACGGACCAGATTAACTTGTTGTGGGGTTATTTCCATCGAAACTTTAAGGACATTGCCCTAAACGCATCGCTTATCCAAAGGTTGTGCCAAACAAGGTGAGGAATGTGTTTATTCACAAAGTTTCTAAACTTTTCCCCTGAAAAGGTTGCATGCTCCATGACGTAGCACGCATGAGTGCCACTCCAGGGCTTTGTAGAATGTCTCCGTTGCCAGATATCAGTCGAAACGACATCCGTTAGATGGAAATGCATGACAACATGGAATTTGAAGAGAGTTTTTTAGCCCGTCCAATGTCGTTCTTTCCCTGCCACGCTACCACAAATTAGTTCCTAAACCTGACGTGCTCGGTGTAGAAGGGCCCTCAACGGACCAGATTAACTTGTTGTGGGTTATTTCCATCGAAACTTTAAGGACATTGCCCTAAAACGCATCGCTTATCCAAAGGTTGTGCCAAACAAGGTGAGGAATGTGTTTATTCACATAAGTTTCTAAACTTTTCCCCTGAAAAGGTTTCATGCTCCATGACGTAGCACGCATGAGTGCCACTCCAGGGCTTTGTAGAATGTCTCCGTTGCCAGATATCAGTCGAAACGACATCCGTTAGGATGGAAATGCATGACAACATGGAATTTGAAGAGAGTTTTTTAGCCCGTCCAATGTCGTTCTTTCCCTGCCACGCTACCACAAATTAGTTCCTAAACCTGACGTGCTCGGTGTAGAAGGGCCCTCAACGGACCAGATTAACTTGTTGTGGGGTTATTTCCATCGAAACTTTAAGGACATTGCCCTAAACGCCTCGCTTATCCAAAGGTTGTGCCAAACAAGGTGAGGAATGTGTTTATTCACAAAGTTTCTAAACTTTTCCCTGAAAAGGTTGCATGCTCCATGACGTAGCACGCATGATGTGCCACTCCAGGGCTTTGTAGAATGTCTCCGTTGCCAGATATCAGTCGAAACGACATCCGTTAGGATGGAAATGCATGACAACATGGAATTTGAAGAGTGTTTTTTAGCCCGTCCAATGTCGTTCTTTCCCTGCCACGCTACCACAAATTAGTTCCTAAACCTGACGTGCTCGGTGAGAAGGGCCCTCAACGGACCAGATTAACTTGTTGTGGGGTTATTTCAATCGAAACTTTAAGACATTGCCCTAAAACGCCATCGCTTATCCAAAGGTTGTGCCAAACAAGGTGAGGAATGTGTTTATTCCACTAGTTTCTAAACTTTTCCCCTGAAAAGTTTCATGCTCCATGACGTAGCACGCATGAGTGCCACTCCAGGGCTTTGTAGAATGTCTCCGTTGCCAGATATCAGTCGAAACGACATCCGTTATGATGGAAATGCATGACAACATGGAATTTGAAGAGAGTTTTTTAGCCCGTCCAATGTCGTTCTTTCCCTGCCACGCTACCACAAATTAGTTCCTAAACCTGACGTGCTCGGTGTAGAAGGGCCCTCAACGGACCAGATTAACTTGTTGTGGGGTTATTTCCATCAAAACTTTAAGGACATTGCCCTAAACGCCTCGCTTATCCAAAGGTTGTGCCAAACAAGGTGAGGAATGTGTTTATTCACAAAGTTTCTAAACTTTTCCCCTGAAAAGTTGCATGCTCCATGACGTAGCACGCATGAGTGCCACTCCAGGGCCTTTGAGAATGTCTCCGTTGCCAGATATCAGTTGAAACGACATCCGTTATGATGGAAATGCATGACAACATGGAATTTGAAGAGTGTTTTTTAGCCCATCCAATGTCGTTCTTTGCCCTGCCACGCTACCACAAATTTGTTCCTAAACCTGACGTGCTCGGTGCAGAAGGGCCCTCAACGGACCAGATTAACTTGTTGTGGGTTATTTCCATCGAAACTTTAAGAACTTGCCCTAAACGCATCGCTTATCCAAGGTTGTGCCAAACAAGGTGAGGAATGTGTTTATTCGCCTAGTTTCTAAACTTTTCCCCTGAAAAGGTTTCATGCTCCACGACGTAGCACGCATGAGTGCCACTCCAGGGCTTTGTAGAATGTCTCCGTTGCCAGATATCAGTCGAAACGACATCCGTTAGGATGGAAATGCTTGACAACATGGAATTTGAAGAGAGTTTTTTTGCCCGTCCAATGTCGTTCTTTCCTTGCCACGCTACCACAAATTAGTTCCTAAACCTAACGTGCTTGGTGTAGAAGGGCCCTCAACGTACCAGATTAACTTGTTATTGGGTTATTTCCATCGAAACCTTAAGGTCATTGCCCTAAAACGTATCGCTTATCCCAAGGTTGTGCCAAACAAGGTGAGGAATGTGTTTATTCACAAAGTTTCTAAACTTTTCCCCTGAAAAGGTTGCATGCTCCATGACATAGCACGCATGTGTGCCACTTCAGGGCCTTGTAGAATGTCTCTGTTGCCAGATATCAGTTGAAACGACATCCGTTATGACGGAAATGCATGACAACGTGGAATTTGAAGAGTGTTTTTTCGCCCATCCAATGTCGTTCTTGCCCTGCCACGCTACCACAAATTTGTTCCTAAACCTGACATGCTCGGTGCAGAAGGGCCCTCAATGGACCAGATTAACTTGTTGTCGGGTTATTTCCATCGAAACTTTAAGAACATTGCCCTAAAACGCATCGCTTATCCAAGGTTGTGCCAAACAACGTGAGGAATGTGTTTATTCGCCTAGTTTGTGTTTATTCGCCTAGTTTCTAAACTTTTCCCCTGAAAATGTTTCATGCTCCATGATGTAGCACGCATGAGTGCCACTCCAGGGCTTTGTAGAATGTCTCCGTTGCCAGATATCGGCCGAAACGACATCCGTTAGGATGGAAATGCTTGACAACATGGAATTTGAAGAGAGTTTTTTAGCCCGTCCAATGTCGTTCTTTCCCTGCCACGCTAGCACAAATTAGTACCTAAACCTGACGTGCTCGGTGTAGAAGGGCCCTCAACGGACCAAATTAACTTGTTGTGGGGTTATTTCCATCGAAACTTTAAGAACATTGCCCTAAACGCCTTGCTTATCCAAAGGTTGTGGCAAACAAGGTGAGGAATGTGTTTATTCACAAAGTTTCTAAACTTTTCCCCTGAAAAGGTTGCATGCTCCATGACGTTGCACGCATGTGTGCCACTCCAGGGCCTTGGAGAATGTCTCTGTTGCCAGATATTAGTTGAAACGACATCCGTTATGATGGAAATGCATGACAACATGAAATTTGAAGAGTGTTTTTTAGCCCATCCAATGTCGTTCTTGCCCTGCCACGCTACCACAAATTTGTTCCTAAACCTGACGTGCTCGGTGCAGAAGGGCCCTCAACGGACTAGATTAACTTGTTGTGGGGTTATTTCAATTGAAACTTTAAGAACATTGCCCTAAAACGCATCGCTTATCCAAGGTTATGCCAAACAAGGTGAGGAATGTGTTTATTCGCCTAGTTTCTAAACTTTTCCCCTGAAAAGGTTTCACGCTACATGACGTAGCATGCATGAGTGCCACTCCAGGGCTTTGTAGAATGTCCCCGTTGCCAGATATCAGCCGAAACGACATCCGTTAGGATGGAAATGCTTGACAACATGGAATTTGAAGAGAGTTTTTTAGCCCGTCCAATGTCGTTCTTTCCCTGCCACGCTACCACAAATTAGTTCCTAAACCTGACGTGCTCGGTGTAGCAGGCCCCTCAACGGACCAAATTAACTGGTTGAGGGGTTATTTCCATCGAAACTTTAGGGACATTGCCCTAAATGCCTCGCTTATCCAAAGGTTGTGCCAAACAAGGTGAGGAATGTGTTTATTCACAAAGTTTCTAAACTTTTCCCCTGAAAATGTTGCATGCTCCATGGCATAGCACGCATGAGTGCCACTCTAGGGCTTTGTAGAATGTCTCCGTTGCCAGATATCAGTCGAAACGACATCCGTTAGGATGGAAATGCATGACAACATGGAATTTGAAGAGTGTTTTTTAGCCCGTCCAATGTCGTTCTTTCCCTGCCACGCTTCGACAAATTAGTTCCTAAACCTGACATGCTTGGTGTAGAAGGGCCCTCAATGTACCAGATTAACTTGTTATTGGGTTATTTCCATCGAAACCTTAAGGTCATTGCCCTAAAACGCATCGCTTATCCAAAGGTTGTGCCAAACAAGGTGAGGAATGTGTTTATTCACAAAGTTTCTAAACTTTTCCCCTGAAAAGGTTGCCTGCTCCATGACGTAGCACGCATGTGTGCCACTCCAGGGCCTTGGAGAATGTCTCTGTTGCCAGATATTAGTTGAAACGACATCCGTTATGATGGAAATGCTTGACAACATGGAATTTGAAGAGAGTTTTTTTGCCCGTCCAATGTCGTTCTTTCCCTGCCACGCTACCACAAATTAGTTCCTAAACCTGACGTGCTCGGTGTAGAAGGACCCTCAACGGACCAAATTAACTTGTTGTGCGGTTATTTCCATCAAAACTTTAAGGACATCGCCCTAAACGCCTCGGTTATCCAAAGGTTGTGCCAAACAAGGTGAGGAATGTGTTTATTCACATAGCTTCTAAACTTTTCCCCTGAAAAGGATGCATGCTCCATGACGTAGCACGCATGTGTGCCACTCCAGGGCCTTGGAGAATGTCTCTGTTGCTAGATATCAGTTGAAATGACATCCGTTATGATGGAAATGCATGACAACATGGAATTTGAAGAGTGTTTTTTAGCCCATCCAATGTCGTTCTTGCCCTGCCACGCTACCACAAATTAGTTCCTAAACCTGACGTGCTCGGTGTAGCAGGCCCCTCAACGGACCAAATTAACTGGTTGTGGGGTTATTTCCATCGAAACTTTAGGGACATTGCCCTAAACGCCTCGCTTATCCAAAGGTTGTGCCAAACAAGGTGAGGAATGTGTTTATTCACAAAGTTTCTAAACTTTTCCCCTGAAAATGTTGCATGCTCCATGACATAGCACGCATGAGTGCCACTCTAGGGCTTTGTAGAGTGTCTCCGTTGCCAGTTATCAGTCGAAACGACATCCGTTAGGATGGAAATGCATGACAACATGGAATTTGAAGAGTATTTTTTAGCCCGTCCAATGTCGTTCTTTCCCTGCCACGCTTCGACAAATTAGTTCCTAAACCTGACATGCTTGGTGTAGAAGGGCCCTCAACGTACCAGATTAACTTGTTATTGGGTTATTTCCATCGAAACCTTAAGGTCATTGCCCTAAAACGCATCGCTTATCCAAAGGTTGTGCCAAACAAGGTGAGGATTGTGTTTATTCACAAAGTTTCTAAACTTTTCCCCTGAAAAGGTTGCCTGCTCCATGACGTAGCACGCATGTGTGCCACTCCAAGGACTTGTAGAATGTCTCTGTTGCCAGATATCAGTTGAAACGACATCCGTTATGATGGAAATGCATGACAACATGGAATTTGAAGAGTGTTTTCTAGCCCATCCAATGTCGTTCTTGCCCTGCCACGCTACCACAAATTTGTTCCTAAACCTGACGTGCTCGGTGCAGAAGGGCCCTCAACGGACCAGATTAACTTGTTGTGGGGTTATTTCCATCGAAACTTTAAGAACATTGCCCAAAAACGCATCGCTTATCCAAGGTTGTGCCAAACAACGTGAGGAATGTGTTTATTCGCCTAGTTTCTAAACTTTTCCCCTGAAAAGGTTTCATGCTCCACGACGTAGCACGCATGAGTGCCACTCCAGGGCTTTGTAGAATGTCTCCATTGCCAGATATCAGCCGAAACGACATCCGTTACGATGGAAATGCTTCACAACATGGAATTTGAAGAGAGTTTTTTTGCCCGTCCAATGTCGTTCTTTCCCTGCCACGCTACCACAAATTAATTCCTAAACCTGACATGCTCGGTGTAGAAGGGCCCTCAATGGACCAAATTAACTTGTTGTGGGGTTATTTCCATCGAAACTCTAAGGACATCGCCCTAAACGCCTCGCTTATCCAAAGGTTGTGCCAAACAAGGTGAGGAATGTGTTTATTCACAAAGTTTCTAAACTTTTCCCCTGAAAATGTTGCATGCTCCGTGACGTAGCACGCATGAGTGCCACTCCAGGGCTTTGTAGAACGTCTCCGTTTCCAGATATCAGCCGAAACGACATCCGTTAGGATGGAAATGCTTGACAACATGGAATTTGAAGAGAGTTTTTTTGCCCGTCCAATGTCGTTCTTTCCCTGCCACGCTACCACAAATTAGTTCCTAAACCTGACGTGCTCGGTGCAGAAGGGCCCTCAACGGACCAGATTAACTTGTTGTGGGGTTATTTCCATCAAAACTTTAAGAACATTGCCCAAAAACGCATCGCTTATCCAAGGTTGTGCCAAACAACGTGAGGAATGTGTTTATTCGCCTAGTTTCTAAACTTTTCCCCTGAAAAGGTTTCAAGCTCCATGACGTAGCACGCATGAGTGCCACTCCAGGGCCTTGTAGAACGTCTCCGTTTCCAGATATCAGCCGAAACGACATCCGTTAGGATGGAAATGCTTGACAACATGGAATTTGAAGAGAGTTTTTTTGCTCGTCCAATGTCGTTCTTTCCCTACCACGCTACCACAAATTAGTTCCTAAACCTGACGTGCTCGGTGTAGAAGGGCCCTCAACGGACCAAATTAACTTGTTGTGGGGTTATTTCCATCAAAACTTTAAGGACATCGCCCTAAACGCCTCGCTTATCCAAAGGTTGTGCCAAACAAGGTGAGGAATGTGTTTATTCACAAAGCTTCTAAACTTTTCCCCTGAAAAGGATGCATGCTCCATGACGTAGCACGCATGTGTGCTACTCCAGGGCCTTGGAGAATGTCTCTGTTGCTAGATATCAGTTGAAATGACATCTGTTATGATGGAAATGCATGACAACATGGAATTTGAAGAGTGTTTTTTAGCCCATCCAATGTCGTTCTTGCCCCGCCACGCTACCACAAATTTGTTCCTAAACCTAACATGCTCAGTGCAGAAGGGCCCTCAACAGACCAGATTAACTTGTTGTGGGGTTATTTCCATCGAAACTTTAAGAACATTGCCCTAAAACGCATCGATTATCCAAGGTTGTGCCAAACAAGGTGAGGAATGTGTTTATTCGCCTAGTTTCTAAACTTTTCCCCTTAAAAGGTTTCATGCTCCACGACGTAGCACGCATGAGTGCCACTCCAGGGCTTTGTAGAATGTCTCCATTGCCAGATATCAGCCGAAACGACATCCGTTAGGATGGAAATGCTTGACAACATGGAATTTGAAGAGAGTTTTTTTGCCCGTCCAATGTCGTTCTTTCCCTGCCACACTACCACAAATTTGTTCCTAAATGTGACGTGCTCGGTGTAGAAGGGCCCTCAACGCACCACATTAACTTGTTGTGGGGTTATTTCCATCAAAACTTTAAGGACATCGCCCTAAACACCTCGCTTATCCAAAGGATGTGCCAAACAAGGTGAGGAATGTGTTTATTCACAAAGTTTCTAAACTTTTCCCCTGAAAAGGATGCATGCTCCATGACGTAGCACGCATGTGTGCCACTCCAGGGCCTTGGAGAATGTCTCCGTTGCCAGATATCAGTTCAAACGACATCCGTTATGTTGGAAATGCATGACAACATGGAATTTGAAGAGTGTTTTTTAGCCCATCCAATGTCGTTCTTTTGCTGCCACGCTACCACAAATTAGTTCCTAAACCTGACGTGCTCGGTGTAGAAGGGCCCTCAACGGACCAAATTAACTTGTTGTGGGGTTATTTCCATTAAAACTTTAAGGACATTGCCCTAAACGCCTCGCTTAACCAAACAAGGTGAGGAATGTGTTTATTCACAAAGTTTCTAAACTTTTCCCCTGAAAATGTTGCATGCTCCTTCACATAGCATGCATGAGTGCCACTCTAGGGCTTTGTAGAATGTCTCCGTTGCCAGATATCAGTCGAAACGACATCCGTTAGGATGGAAATGCTTGATAACATGGAATTTGAAGAGAGTTTTTTAGCCCGTCCAATGTCGTTCTTTCCCTGCCACGCTACACAAATTAGTGTCCTAAACCTGACGTGCTCGGTGTAGAAGGGCCCTCAAGCGACCAATTAACTTGTTGTGGGGTTATTTCCAATCGGAACTTTAAGGACATTGCACCTAAACGCCTCGCTTATCCAAAGGTTGTGGCCGAACAAGGTGAGGAATGTGTTTATTCACAAAGTTTCTAAACTTTTCCCCTGAAAAGGTATGCGATGCTCCATGACGTAGCACGCATGTGTGCCACTCCAGGCGCCTTGGTAGAATGTCTCTGTTGCCAGATATCAGTGAAACCATGACATCCGTTTATGATGGAAATGCACGACAACATGGAATTTGAAGAGTGTTTTTTAGCCCAATCCAATGTCGTTCTCTTGCCCTGCCACGCTACCACAAATTATGTTCCTAAACCTGACGTACTCGGTGAGAAGGGCCCTCAACGGACCAGATTAACTTATTGAGGGGTTATTTCCATCGAAACTTTAAGACATTGCCCTAAACAGCATCGCTTATCCAAAGGTTGTGCCAAACAAGGTGAGGAATTGTGTTTATTCACCAAGTTTCTAAACTTTTCCCCTGAAAAGGTTTCATGCTCCAGACGTAGCACGCATGAGTGCCACTTCCAGGGCTTTGTAGAATGTCTCCGTTGCCAGATATATCAGTCGAAACGACAATCCGTTATGGATGGAAATGCATGACAACATGGAATTTGAAGAGAGTTTTTTAGCCCGTCCAATGTCGTTCTTTCCCTGCCACGCTACCACAAATTAGTTTCCTAAAACCTGACGTGCTCGTGTAGAAGGGCCCTCAACGGACCACAGATTAAACTTTTGTGGGGTTAATTTCCATCTGAAACTTTAAGGAACATTGGCCCTAAAACGCCTCGCTTATCCAAAGGTTGTGCCAAACAAGGTGAGGAATGTGTTTTATTCACAATAGTTTCTAAACTTTTTCCCCTGAAAAGTTGCATGCTCCACTGAACGTAGCACGCATGAGTGCCACTCCAGGGCTTTGTAGAATGTCTCCGTTGCCAGATATCAGCCGAAACGACATCCGTTATGATGGAAATGCATGACAACATGGAATTTGAAGAGAGTTTTTTAGCGCCGTCCAATGTCGTTCTTTCCCTGCCACGCTACACAAATTAGTTCCTAAACCTGACGTGCTCGGTGCAGAAGGGCCCTCAACGGACCAGATTAACTTCTTGTGGGGTTATTTCCATCGAAACTTTAAGGACATTGCCCTAAACGCCTCGCTTATCCAAAGGTTGTGCCAAAACAAGGTGAGGAATGTGTTTGTATTCGCAAGTTTCTAAACTTTTCCCCTGAAAAGGTTTCATGCTCCACGACGTAGCACGCATGAGTGCCACTCCAGGGCTTTGTAGAATGTCTCCGTTGCCAGATATATCAGTCCGAAACGACATCCGTTAGGATGGAAATGCATCGACAACATGGAATTTGAAGAGAGTTTTTTAGCCCGTCCAATGTCGTTCTTTCCCTGCCACGCTACCACAAATTAGTTCCTAAACCTGACGTGCTCGGTGTAGAAGGGCCCTCAAC
Organism: Oryza officinalis; assembly: GCA_008326285.1. Classification (NCBI taxonomy): domain Eukaryota; kingdom Viridiplantae; phylum Streptophyta; class Magnoliopsida; order Poales; family Poaceae; genus Oryza; species Oryza officinalis. The sequence goes on from BDMV01000009.1 coordinate 9,281,502, forward strand.
GGACCAATTAACTTGTTGTGGGTTATTTCCATCGAAACTTTTAAGGACATTGCCTTAAACGCCTCGGCTTATCCAAAGGTTTGTGCCAAACAAGGTGAGGAATGTGTTTATTCACAAAGTTTCTAAACTTTTTCCCTGAAAAGGTTGCTGCTCCATGACGTAGACACGCATGTGTGGCCACTCCAGGGCCTTGGAAGAATGTCTCTGTTCCAGATATCAGTGAAACGACATCCGTTATGATGGAATGCAGACAACATGGAATTTGAAGAGTGTTTTTTAGCCCATCCAATGTCGTTTCTTGCCCTGCCACGCTAACCACAAATTTGTTCCTAAACCTGACGTTGCTCGGTGCAAGAAGGGCCCTCACGGACCAGATTAACTTTTGTGGGGTTATTTCCATCGAAACTTTAAGAACATTGCCCTAAAACGCATCGCTTATCCAAAGGTTGTGCCAAACAAGGTGAGGAATGTGTTTATTCGCCTAGTTTCTAAACTTTTCCCCTGAAAAGGTTTCGTGCTCCACGACGTAGCACGCATGAGTGCCACTCCAGGGCTTTGTAGAATGTCTCCGTTGCCAGATATCAGCCCGAAACGACATCCGTTAGGATGGAAATGCATGACAACATGGAATTTGAAGAGAGTTTTTTAGCCCGTCCAATGTCGTTTACTTTCCCTGCCACGCTAAGCCACAAATTAGTTCCTAAACCTGACGTTGCTCGGTGTAGAAGGGCCCTCAACGGACCAAATTAACTTTTTGTGGGGTTATTTCCATCGAAACTTTAAGGACATTGCCCTAAAACGCCTCGCTTATCCAAAGGTTGTGCCAAACAAGGTGAGGAATGTGTTTATTCTACAAAGTTTCTAAACTTTTCCCCTGAAAAGGTTGCGTGCTCCATGACGTAGCACGCATGTGTGCCACTCCAGGGCCTTGTGTAGAATGTCTCTCGTTGCCAGATATCAGTTGAAAACGACATCCGTTAGATGGAAATGCATGACAACATGGAATTTGAAGAGTGTTTTTTAGCCGCATCCAATGTCGTTCTTGCCCTGCCACGCTACCACAAATTAGTTCCTAAACACTGACGTGCTCGGTGCAGAAGGGCCCTCAACGGACCAGATTAACTTTTTGTGGGGTTATTTCCATCGAAACTTTAAGGACATCGCCCTAAAACGCTCGCTTATCCAAAGGTTGTGCCAAACAAGGTGAGGAATGTGTTTAGTTCGCCTAGTTTCTAAAACTTTTCCCCTGAAAAGGTTTCGATGCTCCAGACGTAGCACGCATGAGTGCCACTCCAGGGCCTTTGTAGAATGTCTCCGTTGCCAGATATCACGCGAAATGACATCCGTTAGATGGAAATGCTTGACAACATGGAATTTGAAGAGAGTTTTTTTAGCCCGTCCAATGTCGTTCTTTTCCCTGCCACGCTACCACAAAATTAGTTCCTAAACCTGACGGTGCTCGGTGTAGAAGGGCCCTCAAACGGACCAAATTAACTTGTTTGTGGGGTTATTTCCCATCGAAACTTTAAGGAACATTGCCCTAAAACGCCTCGCTTATCACAAGGTTTGTGCCGAAACAAGGTGAGGAATGTGTTTATTCGCATAAGTTTCTAAACTTTTCCCCTGAAAAGGTGTTTCGTGCTCCATGACGTAGAACGCATGTAGTGCCACTCCAGGGCTTTGGAGAAATGTCTCCGTTCCAGATATCAGTTGGAAACCAACATCCGTTAGATGGAAATGCACGACAACATGGAATTTGAAGAGAGTTTTTTAGCCCAGTCCAATGTCGTTCTTTCCCTGCACGCTACCACAAATTTAGTTTCCTAAACCTGACGTGCTCGGTGCCAGAAGGGGCCCTCAACGGACCAGATTAACTTATTGTGGGGTTATTTCCAATCGAAACTTTAAGGACATTGCCCTAAAACGCCTCGCTTATCCAAGGTTGTGCCAAACAAGGTGAGGAATGTGTTTATTCGCACTAGTTTTCTAAACTTTTCCCCTGAAAAAGGTTTCGTGCTCCACTGACGTAGCACGCATGAGTGCCACTCCAGGGCTTTGTAGAATGTCTCCGTTGCCAGATAATCAGCGAAACGACATCCGTTTATGATGGAAATGCTTGACAACATGGAATTTGAAGAGAGTTTTTTAGCCCGTCCAATGTCGTTCTTTCCCTGCCACGCTACTCAAACTTAGTTCCTAAACCTTGACGTGCTCGGTGTAGAAGGGCCCTCAACGGACCAAATTAACTTGTTGTGGGGGTTATTTTCCATCTAAACTTTAAGGACATTGCCCTAAACGCTCGCTTATCCAAAGGTTGTGCCAAACAAGGTGAGGAAATGTGTTTTTCACAAAGTTTCTAAACTTTTCCCCTGAAAAGGATTGCATGCTCCATGACGTAGCAACGCATGTGTGCCACTCCAGGGCCTTTGGAGAATGTCTCTGTTACCAGTATATCAGTTGAAACCGACATCCGTTATGATGGAATTGCACGACAACATGGAATTTGAAGAGAGTTTTTTAGCCCGTCCAATGTCGTTCTTTGCCCTGCGCGCTACCACAAATTTGTTCCTAAACCTGACGTACTCGGTGCTAGAAGGGCCCTCAACGGACCAGATTAACTTATTGATGGCGTTATTTTCCATCGAAACTTTAAGAACAGTTGGCCCTAGAACGCATCGCTTATCCAAGGTTGTGCCAAACAAAGGTGAGGAATGTGTTTAGTTCGCCTAGTTTCTAAACTTTTCCCCTGAAAAGTTTCGTGCTCCAGACGTAGCACGCATGAGTGCCACTCAGGGCTTTGTAGAATATCTCCGTTGCCAGATATCAGTCGAAACGACATCCGTTTGATGGAAATGCTTGACAACATGGAATTTGAAGAGAGTTTTTTTAGCCCGTCCAATGTCGTTTTTCCCTGCCATGCTACCACAAATTAGTTCCTAAACCTGACGTGCTCGGTGTAGAAGGGCCGCTCAACGGACCAAGATTAACTTTTTGTGGGGTTATTTCCATCAGAACTTTAAGGACATTGCCCTAAACGCCTCGCTTATCAAAGGTTGTGCCAAACAAGGTGAGGAATTGTGTTTTATTCACAAGTTTCTAAACTTTTCCCTGAAAAGGATTGCCATGCTCCATGACGTTAGACACGCATGTGTGCCACTCCAGGGCTTTGTAGAATGTCTCGCTTACAGATATCAGTTGAAACGACATCCGTTATGATGGAAATGCCGACAACATGGAATTTGAAGAAGTGTTTTTTTAGGCCCATCCAATGTCGTTCTTGCCCTGCGCGCTACCACAAATTTGTTCTAAACCTGACGTGCTCGGTGCTAGAAACGGCCCTCAACGGACCAGATTAACTTATTGTGGGGTTATTTTCCATCGAAACTTTAAGAACATTGCCCTAAAACGCATCGCTTATCCAAGGGTTGTGCCAAACAAGGTGAGGAATGTGTTTATTCGCACTAGTTTTCTAAACTTTTCCCCTGAAAAGGTTTCGTTGCTCCACGACGTAGCACGCATGAGTGCCACTCCAGGGCTTTGTAGAATGCCTCTCCGTTGCCAGATATCAGCCGAAACGACATCCGTTATGATGGAAATGCTTGACAACATGGAATTTGAAGAGAGTTTTTTAGCCCGTCCAATGTCGTTATTTCCCTGCCACGCTACCACAAATTAGTTCCTAAACCTGACGTGCTCGGTGTAGAAGGGCCCTCAACGGACCAGAATTAACTTTTTGTGGGGTTATTTCCATCTAAACTTTAAGGACATTGCCCTAAACGCCTCGCTTATCCAGAGGTTGTGCCGAACAAGGTGAGGAATGTGTTTATTCAGCAAAGTTTTCTAAACTTTTTCCCCTGAAAAGGATTGCGATGCTCCATGACGTAGACACGCATGTGTGCCACTCCAGGGCTTGTGTAGAATGTCTCCGTTACCAGATATCAGTTGAAACACGACATCCGTTTTGATGGAATGCACTGACAACATGGAATTTGAAGAGTGTTTTTTAGCCCTCCAATGTCGTTCTTGCCCTGCCGCTACCACAAATTAGTTCCTAAACCTGGACGTCTCGTGTGAGAAGGGCCCTCAACGGACCAGATTAACTTTTGAGGGGTTATTTCCATCGAAACTTTAAGGACATTGCCCTAAACGCTCGCTTATCCAAAGGTTGTGCCAAACAAGGTGAGGAATGTGTTTATTCGCCATAGTTTTCTAAACTTTTCCCCTGAAAAGGTTTTCTGCTCCATGACGTAGCACGCATGAGTGCCACTCCAGGGCTTTGTAGAATGTCTCCGTTGCCAGATATCAGCCGAAACGACATCCGGTTATGATGGAAATGCACTATGACAACATGGAATTTGAAGAGAGTTTTTTAGCCCGTCCAATGTCGTTCTTTCCCTGCCACGCTACCACAAATTAGTTCCTAAACCTGACGTGCTCGAGTGTAGAAGGGCCCTCAACGGACCAGAATTAACTTTTTGTGGGTTATTTCCATCGAAACTTTAAGGACATTGCCCTAAACGCTCGCTTATCCAAAGGTTGTGCCAAACAAGGTGAGGAATGTGTTTATTCACCAAAGTTTTCTAAACTTTTTCCCTGAAAAGGATGCATGCTCCATGACGTAGTACACCGCATTGGTGTGCCACTCCAGGGCTTGTAGAATGTCTCGTTGCCAGATATCAGTTGAAACGACATCCGTTAGATGGAAATGCACGACAACATGGAATTTGAAGAGTGTTTTTTAGCCCATCCAATGTCGTTCTTGCCCTGCACGCTACCACAAATTTGTTCCTAAACCTGACGGTGCTCGGTTGCTAGAAGGGCCCTCAACGGACCAGATTAAACTTGTTGTGGGGTTATTTTCCATCGAAACTTTAAGGACATTGCCCTAAAACGCACTCGCTTATCCAAAGGTTGTGCCAAACAAGGTGAGGAATGTGTTTATTCGCCTAAGTTTCTAAACTTTTCCCCTGAAAAGGTTTCGTGCTCCATGACGTAGCACGCATGAGTGCCACTCCAGGGCTTTGTAAGAATGTCTCCGTTGCCAGATATCAGCGAAACGACATCCGTTTATGATGGAAATGCTTGACAACATGGAATTTGAAGAGAGTTTTTTAGCCCGTCCAATGTCGTTCTTTCCCTGCCGACGCTACCACAAATTAGTTCCTAAACCTGACGTGCTCGGTGTAGAAGGGCCCTCAACGGACCAAATTAACTTGTTGTGGGGTTAATTTCCATCCGAAACTTTAAGGACATTGCCCTAAACCTCGCTTATCCAAAGGTTGTGCCAAACAAGGTGAGGAAATGTGTTTTATTCACCAAAGTTTCTAAACTTTTTCCCCTGAAAAGGATTTGCATGCTCCATGACGTAGCAACGCATGATGTGCCACTCCAGGGCTTGTGTAGAATGTCTCTCTGTTGCCAGATATCAGTTGAAACGACAATCCGTTATGATGGAAATGCATGACAACATGGAATTTGAAGAGTGTTTTTTAGCCCAGTCCAATGTCGTTCTTGCCCTGCCACGCTAACCACAAATTTGTTCCTAAACCTGACGTGCTCGGTGAGAAGGGCCCTCAACGGACCCAGATTAACTTTTTGTGGGGTTATTTCCATCGAAACTTTAAGAACATTTGCCCTAAAAACGCATCGCTTATCCAAAGGTTGTGCCAAACAAGTGAGGAATGTGTTTATTCGCCTAGTTTCTAAACTTTTCCCTTGAAAAGTTTTCATGCTCCAGACGTAGCACGCCTGAGTGGCCACTCTCAGGGCTTTGTAGAATTCTCCGTTGCCAGATATCAGTCCGGAAACGACATCCGTTAGGATGGGAAATGCTGACAACATGGAATTTTGAAGAGAGTTTTTTAGCCCGTCCAATGTCGTTCTTTCCCTGCCAGCTACCACAAATTAGTTCCTAAACCTGACGTGCTCGGTGTAGAAGGGCCCTCAAGGACCAAATTAACTTGTTGTGGGGTTATTTCCATCGAAACTTTAAGGACATTTGCCCTACAACGCCTCGCTTATCCAAAGGTTGTGCCAGAACAAGGTGAGGAATGTGTTTATTCACCAAAGTTTCTAAACTTTTTCCCTGAAAAGGTTGCGTGCTCCATGACGTAGACGCATGGTGCCACTCCAGGGGCTTTGGAGAATGTCTCGTGTTACCAGATATCAGTTGAAACGACATCCGTTATGATGGAACATGCATCGACAACATGGAATTTGAAGAGTGTTTTTTAGCCCTCCAATGTCGTTCTTTCCCTGCGCACGCTACCACAAATTAGTTCCTAAACCTTGACGTGCTCGGTGTAGAAGGGCCCTCAACGGACCAGATTAACTTGTTGTGGGGTTATTTCCATCGAAACTTTAAGAACATTGCCCTAAAGCACTCGCTTATCCAAAGGTTGTGCCAAACAAGGTGAGGAATGGTGTTTATTCCCTAAGTTTCTAAAACTTTTCCCCTGAAAAGTTTCTGGTGCTCCACGACGTAGCACGCATGAGTGCCACTCCCAGGGCTTTGTAGAATGTCTCCGTTGCCAGATATCAGTCGAAACGACATCCGTTAGTGATGGAAATGCTTGACAACATGGAAATTTGAAGAGAGTTTTTTAGCCCGTCCAATGTCGTTCTTTCCCTGCCACGCTACCACAAATTAGTTCCTTAAACCTGACGTGCTCGGTGTAGAAGGGCCCTCAACGGACCAGATTAACTTTTTGTGGGGTTATTTTCCATTCGTAAACTTTAAGAGACATTGCCCTAAACGCCATCGCTTATCCAAAGGTTGTGGCCAAACAAGGTGAGGAATGTGTTTATTCACAAAGTTTCTAAACTTTTCCCCTGAAAAGGTTGCATGCTCCATGACGTAAGCACGCATGGTGCCAACTCCAGGGCTTGTAGAATGTCTCCTGTTGCCAGATATCAGCCTGAAACGACATCCGTTAGGATGGAAATGCTTGACAACATGAATTTGAAGAGATGTTTTTTAGCCCATCCAATGTCGTTCTTTGCCCTGCCACGCTACCACAAATTTGTTCCTAAACCTGACGTGCTCGGTTGAGAAGGGCCCTCAACGGACCAGATTAACTTGTTGTGGGTTATTTCCATCGAAACTTTAAGAACATTGCGCCTAAACGCGCATCGCTTATCCAAAGGTTGTGCCAAACAGGTGAGGAATGTGTTTATTCCCATAGTTTTCTAAACTTTTCCCCTGAAAATGTTGTTCATGCTCCATCGACGTAGCACGCCATGAGTGCCACTCCAGGGCTTTGTAGAATGTCTCCCGTTGCCTAGATATCAGTCCGAAACGACATCCGTTAGGATGGAAATGCTTGACAACATTGGAATTTTGAAGAGAGTTTTTTTAGCCCGTCCAATGTCGTTCTTTCCCCTGCCACGCTAACCACAAATTAGTTCCTAAACCTGGACGTGCTCGGTTGTAGAAGGGCCCTCAACGGACCAGATTAACTTGTTGTGGGGTTATTTCACATCGAAACTTTAAGGACATTGCCCTAAACGCCTCGCTTATCCCAAAGGTTGTGCCAAACAAGGTGAGGAATGTGTTTATTCACAAAGTTTCTAAACTTTTCCCCTGAAAATGTTGCTGCTCCAATGACGTAGCACGCATGTGTGCCACTCCCAGGGCTTTGATAGAATGTCTCGTGTTGCCAGATATCAGTCGAAACGACTATCCGTTAGAATGGAAATGCATGACAACATGGAATTTTGAAGAGTGTTTTTTAGCCCAGTCCAAATGTCGCTCTTTCCCTGCCACGCTACCACAAATTTGTTCCTAAACCTGACGTGCTCGGTGTAGAAGGGCCCTCAACGGACCAGATTAAACTTGTTGTGGGGTTATTTTCAATCGAAACTTTAAGGACCATTGCCCTAAACGCTTCGCTTATCCAAAGGTTGTGCCAAACAAGGTGAGGAATGTGTTTTTTCCATAAGTTTCTAAACTTTTCTCCCTGAAAAGGTTCATGCTCCATGACGTAGCACGCATGAGTGCCACTCCAGGGCTTTGTAGAATGTCTCCGTTGCCAGATATCAGTTCGAAACGACATCCGTTAGGATGGAAATGCTTGACAACATGGAATTTGAAGAGAGTTTTTTTAGCCCGTCCAATGTCGTTCTTTCCCTGGCCACGGCTACCACAAATTAGTTCCTAAACCTGACGTGCTCGGTGTTAGAAGGGCCCTCAACGGCCAGATT
>BDMV01000009.1:9289803-9328746 GCA_008326285.1 Oryza officinalis
ACGTAGCACGCATGTGTGCCACTCCAGGGCCTTGTAGAATGTCTCTGTTGCCAGATATCAGTTGAAACGACATCCGTTATGATGGAAATGCTTGACAACATGGAATTTGAACAGTGTTTTTTAGCCCATCCAATGTCGTTCTTGCCCTGCCACGCTGCCACAAATTTGTTCGTAAACCTGACGTGCTCGGTGCAGAAGGGCCCTCAACAGACCAAATTAACTTGTTGTGGGGTTATTTCCATCGAAACTTTAAGAACATTGCCCTAATACGCATCGCTTACCTACGGTTGTGCCAAACAAGGTGAGGAATGTGTTTATTCGCCTAGTTTCTACACTTTTCCCCTAAAAAGGTTTCAGGCTCCACGACATAGCACGCATGAGTGCCACTCCAGGGCTTTGCAGAATGTCTCCGTTGCCAGATATCAGCCGAAACGACCTCAGCTAGGATGGAAATGTGTGCCAACATGGAATTTGAAGAGAGTTTTTTAGCCCGTCAAATGTCGTTCTTTCCCTGCCACGCTAACACAAATTAGTTCCTAAACCTGACGTGCTTGGTGTAGAAGGGCCCTCAACAGACCAGATTAACTTGTAATTGGGTTATTTCAATCGAAACTTTAAGGACATTGCCTTAAAACGCATCGCTTATACATAGCTTGTGCCAAACAAGGTGAAGAATGTGTTTATTCACAAAGTTTCTAAACTTTTCCCCTGAAAATATTGCATGCTCCATGACGTAGCACGCATGTGTGCCACTCCAGAGCCATGTAGAATGTCTCTGTTGCCAGATATCAGTTGAAACGACATCCGTTATGATGGAAATGTGTGACAACATGGAATTTGAAGAGAGTTTTTTAGCCCGTCCCATGTCGTTCTTGCCCTGCCACGCTACCACGAATTAGTTCCTAAACCTGACGTGCTCAGTGCAGAAGGGCCCTCAATGGACCAGATTAACTTGTTGTGGGGTTATTTCCAACTAAACCTTAAGGACATTGCCCTAAATGCATCGCTTATCCAAGGTTGTGCCAAACAAGGTGAGGAATGTGTTTATTCGCCCAGTTTCTACACTTTTCCCCGGAAAAGGTTGCATGCTCCATGACGTAGCACGCATGTGTGCCACTCCAGGGCTTTATAGAATGTCTCCGTTGCCAGATATCAGGCGAAACGCCATCCGTTATGATGGAAATGCATGACAACATGGAATTTGAAGAGAGTTTTTTAGCCCGTCCAATGTCGTTCTTTCCCTGCCACGCTACCACAAATTAGTTCCTAAACCTGACGTACTCAGTGTAGAAGGGCCCTCAACGGACCAGATTAACTTGTTGTGGGGTTATTTCAATCAAAACTTTAAGGACATTGCCCTAAACGTCTCGCTTATCCAAAGGTTGTGCCCAACAAGGTGAGGAATGTGTTTATTCCCAAAATTTCTAAACTTTTCCCCTAAAAATGTTGCATGCTCCATGACGTAGCATGCATGAGTGCCACTCCAGGGCTTTGTAGAATGTCTCCGTTGCCAGATATCAGTCAAAACGACATCCGTTAGGATGGAAATGTGTGACAACATGGAATTTGAAGAGAGTTTTTTAGCCCGTCCAATGTCGTTCTTGCCCTGCCACGCTACCACAAATTTGTTCCTAAACCTGACGTGCTCAGTGCAAAAGGGCCCTCAATGGACCAGATTAACTTGTTGTGGGGTTATTTCCATCGAAACATTAAGAACATTGCCCTAAAACGCATCGCTTATCCAAGGTTGTGCCAAACAAGGTGAGGAATGTGATTATTCGCGTAGTTTCTAAACTTTTCCCCTGAAAAGGTTTCATGCTCCACGACGTAGCATGCATGAGTGCCACTCCTGGGCTTTGTTGAATGTCTCCGTTGACAGATATCAGCCGAAACGGCACCCGTTAGGATGGAAATGCTTGACAACATGGAATTTGAAGAGTGTTTTTTTGCCCATCCAATGTCGTTCTTTTCCTGCCACGCTACCACAAATTAGTTCCTAAACCTGACGTGCTCGGTGTAGAAGGGCCCTCAACGAACCAAATTAACTTGTTGTGGGGTTATTTCCATCAAAACTTTAAGGACATTGCCCTAAATGTCTCGCTTAACCAAATGTTGCGCCAAACAAGGTAAGGAATGTGTTTATTCACAATGTTTCTAAACTTTTCCACTGAAAATGTTGCATGCTCCATGACGTAGCACGCATGAGTGCCACACTAGGGCTTTGTAGAATGTCTCCGTTGCCAGATATCAGTGGAAACGACATCCGTTAGGATGGAAATGCCTGATAACATGGAATTTGAAGAGAGTTTTTTAGCCCGTCCAATGTCGTTCTTTCCCTACCACGCTTACACAAATTAGTTCCTAAACCCGACATGCTTGGTGTAGAAGGGCCCTTAACGGACCAGATTAACTTGTTATTGGGTTATTTCCATCGAAACCTTAAGGACATTGCCTTAAAACGCATCGCTTATACATAGCTTGTGCCAAACAAGGTGAGGAATGTGTTTGTTCACAAAGTTTCTAAACTTTTCCCCTGAAAAGGTTGCAAGCTCCATGACGTAGCACGCATGTGTGCCACTCCAGGGCCTTGGAGAATGTCTCTGTTGCCAGATATCAGTTGAAATGACATCCGTTATGATGGAAATGCATGACAACATGGAATTTGAAGAGTGTTTTTTAGCCCATCCAATGTCGTTCTTGCCCTGCCACGCTACCACAAATTTGTTCCTAAACCTGACATGCTCAGTGCAGAAGGGCCCTGTGCAGAAGGGCCCTCAACGGACCAGATTAACTTGTTGTGGGGTTATTTCCATCGAAACTTTAAGAACATTGCCCTAAAACGCATCGATTATCCAAGGTTGTGCCAAACAAGGTGAGGAATGTGTTTATTCGCCTAGTTTCTAAACTTTTCCCCTGAAAAGGTTTCATGTTCCACGACGTAGCACGCATGAGTGCCACTCCAGGGCTTTGTAGAATGTCTCCGTTGCCAGATATCAGCCGAAACGACATCCGTTAGGATGGAAATGCTTGACAACATGGAATTTGAAGAGAGTTTTTTAGCCCGTCCAATGTCGTTCTTTCCCTGCCACGCTAACACAAATTAGTTCCTAAACCTGACGTGCTCGGTGTAGAAGGGCCCTCAACGGACCACATTAACTTGTTGTGGGGTTATTTCAATCGAAACTTTAAGGACATTGCCTTAAAACGCAGCGCTTATACATAGCTTGTGCCAAACAAGGTGAAGAATGTGTTTATTCACAAAGTTTCTAAACTTTTCCCCTGAAAATGTTGCGTGCTCCATGACGTAGCACGCATGTGTGCCACTCCAGAGCCTTGTAGAATGTCTCCGTTGCCTGATATCAGTTGAAACGACATCCGTTATGATGGAAATGTGTGACAACATGGAATTTGAAGAGAGTTTTTTAGCCCGTCCAATGTCGTTCTTGCCCTGCCACGCTACCACAAATTAGTTCCTAAACCTGACATGCTCAGTGCAGAAGGGCCCTGTGCAGAAGGGCCCTCAACGGACCAGATTAACTTGTTGTGGGGTTATTTCCATCGAAACTTTAAGAACATTGCCCTAAAACGCATCGATTATCCAAGGTTGTGCCAAACAAGGTGAGGAATGTGTTTATTCGCCTAGTTTCTAAACTTTTCCCCTGAAAAGGTTTCATGCTCCACGACGTAGCACGCATGAGTGCCACTCCAGGGCTTTGTTGAATGTCTCCGTTGACAGATATCAGCCGAAACGGCACCCGTTAGGATGGAAATGCTTGCCAACATGGAATTTGAAGAGAGTTTTTTAGCCCGTCCAATGTCGTTCTTTCCCTGCCACGCTAACACAAATTAGTTCCTAAACCTGACGTGCTTGGTGTGGAAGGGCCGTCAACGGACCAGATTAACTTGTTATTGGGTTATTTCAATCGAAACTTTAAGGACATTGCCTTAAAACGCATCGCTTATACATAGCTTGTGCCAAACAAGGTGAAGAATGTGTTTATTCACAAAGTTTCTAAACTTTTCCCCTGAAAATGTTGCATGCTCCATGACGTAGCACGCATGTGTGCCACTCCAGAGCCTTGTAGAATGTCTCCGTTGCCAGATATCAGTTGAAACGATATCCGTTATAATGGAAATGTGTGACAACATGGAATTTGAAGAGAGTTTTTTAGCCCGTCCAATGTCGTTCTTGCCCTGCCACGCTACCACAAATTAGTTCCTAAACCTGACGTGCTCGGTGCAGAAGGGCCCTCAACGGACCAGATTAACTTGTTGTGGGGTTATTTCCATCGAAACTTTGAGAACATTGCCCTAAAACGCATCGCTTATCCAAGGTTGTGCCAAACAAGGTGAGTAATGTGTTTATTCGCCTAGTTTCTAAACTTTACCCCTGAAAAGGTTTCATGCTCCACGACGTAGCACGCATGAGTGCCACTCCAGGGCTTTGTTGAATGTCTCCGTTATCAGATATCACCCGAAACGGCACCCGTTAGGATGGAAATGCTTGACAACATGGAATTTGAAGAGAGTTTTTTTGCCCATCCAATGTCGTTCTTTTCCTGCCACGCTACCACAAATTAGTTCCTAAACCTGACGTGCTCGGTGTAGAAGGGCCCTCAACGGACCAAATTAACTTGTTGTGGGGTTATTTCCATCAATACTTTAAGGACATTGCCCTAAACGCCTCGCTTAACCAAATGTTGCGCCAAACAAGGTAAGAAATGTGTTTATTCACAAAGTTTCTAAACTTTTCCCCTGAAAAGGTTGCATGCTCCATGACGTAGCGCACATGTGTGCCACTCCAGGGCCTTGGAGAATGTCTCTGTTGCCATATATCAGCTGAAACGACATCCGTTATGATGGAAATGCATGACAACATGGAATTTGAAGAGTGTTTTTTAGCCCATCCAATGTCGTTCTTGCCCTGCCACGCTACAACAAATTTGTTCCTAAACCTGATGTGCTCAGTGCAGAACGGCCCTCAACGGACCAGATTAACTTGTTGTGGGGTTATTTCCATCGAAACTTTAAGAACATTGCCCTAAAACGCATCGCTTATCCAAGGTTGTGCCAAACAAGGTGAGGAATGTGTTTATTCGCCTAGTTTCTAAACTTTTCCCCTGAAAAGGTTTCATGCTCCATGATGTAGCATGCATGAGTGCCACTCCAGGGCTTTGTAGAATGTCTCCGTTGCCAGATATCAGCCGAAACGACATCCGTTAGGATGGAAATGCTTGACAATATGTTATTTGAAGAGAGTTTTTTAGCCCGTCCAATGTCGTTCTTTCCCTGCCATGCTACCACAAATTAGTTCCTAAACCTGACGTGCTCAGTGTAGAAGGGCCCTCAACGGACCGATTTAACTTGTTGTGGGGTTATTTCCATCGAAACTTTAAGGACATTGCCCTAAACGCCTCGCATATCCAAAGGTTGTGCCAAACAAGGTGAGGAATGTGTTTATTCACAAAGTTTCTAAACTTTTCCCCTGAAAATGTTGCATGCTCCATGACGTAGCACACATGTGTGCCACTCCAGGGCCTTGGAGAATGTCTCTGTTGCCAGATATCAGTTGAAACGACATCCGTTATGATGGAAATGCATGACAACATGGAATTTGAAGAGTGTTTTTTAGCCCATCGAATGTTGTTCTTGCCCTGCCACGCTACCACAAATTTGTTCCTAAACCTGATGTGCTCGGTGCAGAAGGGCCCTCAACGGACCAGATTAACTTGTTGTGGGGTTATTTCCATCGAAACCTTAAGAACATTGCCCTAAAACGCATCGCTTATCCAAGGTTGTTCCAAACAAGGTGAGGAATGTGTTTATTCGCTTAGTTTCTAAACTTTGCCCTGAAAAGGTTTCGTGCTCCACGACGTAGCACGCATGAGTGCCACTCCAGGGCTTTGCAGAATGTCTCCGTTGCCAGATATCAGCCGAAACGACATCAGTTAGGATGGAAATGCATGACAACATGGAATTTGAAGAGAGTTTTTTAGCCCGTCCAATGTCGTTCTTTCCCTGCCACGCTACCACAAATTAGTTCCTAAACCTGACGTGCTCGGTGTAGAAGGGCCCTTAACGGACCAAATTAACTGGTTGTGGGGTTATTTCCATCGAAACTTTAAGGACATTGCCCTAAACGCCTCGCTTATCCAAAGGTTGTGCCAAACAAGGTAAGGAATGTGTTTATTCGCCTAGTTTCTAAACTTTTCCCCTCAAAAGGTTTCATGCTCCATGACGTAGCATGCATGAGTGCCACTCCAGGGCTTTGTAGAATGTCTCCGTTGCTAGATATCTGCCTAAACGACATCCGTTAGGATGGAAATGCTTGACAACATGGAATTTGAAGAGAGTTTTTTAGCCCGTCCAATGTCGTTCTTTCCCAGCCACGCTTCCACAAATTAGTTCCTAAACCTGACGTGCTTGGTGTAGAAGGGCCCTCAATGGACCAGATTAACTTGTTATTGGGTTATTTCCATCGAAACCTTAAGGACATTGCCTTAAAACGCATCGCTTATACATAGCTTGTGCCAAAGAAGGTGAGGAATGTGTTTGTTCACAAAGTTTCTAAACTTTTCCCCTAAAAAGGTTGCATGCTCCATGACGTAGCACGCATGTGTGCCACTCCAGGGCCTTGTAGAATGTCTCTGTTGCCAGATATCAGTTGAAACGACATCCGTTATGATGGAAATGCATGACAACATGGAATTTGAACAATGTTTTTTAGCCCATCCAACGTCGTTCTTGCCCTGCCACGCTACCACAAATTTATTCCTAAACCTGACGTGCTCGGTGCAGAAGGGCCCTCAACGGACCAGATTAACTTGTTGTGGGGTTATTTCCATCGAAACTTTAAGAACATTGCCGTAATATGCATCGCTTATCCAAGGTTGTGCCAAACAAGGTGAGGAATGTGTTTATTATCCTAGTTTCTACACTTTTCCCCTGAAAAGGTTTCATGCTCCATGACATAGCACGCATGAGTGCCACTCCAGGGCTTTGTAGAATGTCCCCGTTGCCAGATATCAGCCGAAACGACATCAGTTAGGATGGAAATGCATGACAACATGGAATTTGAACAGAGTTTTTTAGCCCGTCCAATGTCGTTCTTTCCCTGCCACGCTACCACAAATTAGTTCCTAAACCTGACGTGCTCGGTGTAAAAGGGCCCTCAACGTACCAGATTAACTTGTTGTGGGGTTATTTCAATCGAAACTTTAAGGACATTGCCCTAAACGCCTCGCTTATCCAAAGGTTGTGCCAAACAAGGTGAGGAATGTGTTTATTCACAAAGTTTCTAAACTTTTCCCCTGAAAATATTGCATGCTCCATGATGTAGCACGCATGTGTGCCACTCCAGGGCCTTGGAGAATGTCTCTGTTGCCAGATATCAGTTGAAACGACATCCGTTAGGATGGAAATGCATGACAACATGGAATTTCAAGAGTGTTTTTTAGCCCATCGAATGTCGTTCTTGCCCTGCCACGCTACCACAAATTTGTTCCTAAACCTGATGTGCTCGGTGCAGAAGGGCCCTCAACGGACCAGATTAACTTGTTGTGGGGTTATTTCCATCGAAACTTTAAGAACATTGCCCTAAAACGCATCGCTTATCCAAGGTTGTTCCAAACAAGGTGAGGAATGTGTTTATTCGCTTAGTTTCTAAACTTTCCCCTGAAAAGGTTTCGTGCTCCACGACGTAGCACGCATGAGTGCCACTCCAGGGCTTTGTAGAATGTCTCCATTGCCAGATATCAGCCGAAACGACATCCGTTACGATGGAAATGCTTGACAACATGGAATTTGAAGAGAGTTTTTTAGCCCGTCCAATGTCGTTCTTTCCCTGCCACGCTACCACAAATTAGTTCCTAAACCTGACGTGCTCGGTGTAGAAGGCCCCTCAATGGACCAAATTAACTGGTTGTGGCGTTATTTCCATCGAAACTTTAAGGACATTGCCCTAAACGCCTCGCTTATCCAAAGGTTGTGCCAAACAAGGTGAGGAATGTGTTTATTCACAAAGTTTCTAAACTTTTCCCCTGGAAAAGTTGCATGCTCCATAACGTAGCATGCAAGAGTGCCACTCTAGGGCATTATAGAATGTCTCCGTTGCCAGATATCAGTCGAAACGACATCCGTTAGGATGGAAATGCCTGACAACATGGAATTTGAAGAGAGTTTTTTAGCCCGTCCAATGTCGTTTCTTTCCCTGCCACGCCTCCACAAATTAGTTCCTAAACCTGACGTGCTTGGTGTAGAAGCGCCCTCAACGTACCAGATTAACTTGTTATTGGGTTATTTCCATCGAAACCTTAAGGACATTGCCTTAAAACGCATTGCTTATACATAGCTTGTGCCAAACAAGGTGAGGAATGTGTTTGTTCACAAAGTTTCTAAACTTTTCCCCTGAAAAGGTTGCATGCTCCATGACGTAGCACGCATGTGTGCCACTCCAGGGCCTTGTAGAATGTCTCTGTTGCCAGATATCAGTTGAAACGACATCCGTTATGATGGAAATGCATGACAACATGGAATTTGAACAGCGTTTTTTAGCCCATCCAATGTCGTTCTTGCCCTGCCACGCTACCACAAATTTGTTTCTAAACCTGACGTCCTCGACCAAATGGAGCGTGTCACTCGCAATCGCTCAATTCCATTCCTCAAAGTTCAGTGGAGTAACCACACAGAGGATGAAGCCACATGGGAACGTGAGGATCACCTCTGAAACAGCTATCATTCTTTCTTCACCGACACGTCGCAATCTCGAGGACGAGATTGTTTTTAAGGGGGGGAGAGCTGTAACAGCCCTAGGCTCATAACCAGGTATTTAGAAGTGCAATTGTTGTCCTTTAGATTGCATATTTACTATATTGCAAATTGATCATATGCGATAACAAAATTAACTCTAATCGGTAAAATTGAAACCACTTCTATTTGAACAATAACTTGAACATAAGTATACATGTTTAATAATTTATTCAAATACTAGTTTATTTATCACCAACAAAAATAAATTTTGTGGAATTTTAGCTCTCCGTTTTGACCTCCTGAAATTTCAATATAACTTTCAGCCTAACCAATTTCATCTTTTCACCAGATTTAAAATACTTGGAATTTATATGTGAAACTTTGAAAAATGGAACCTATAAACCAACACCTATTACCACACCAAATTCATGAATTGTTGAACAAGTTTTACCTAGTCAAATCGAATTTACCAAGAGAGGGAAAGAAAATAAATCCTGGAAATTGCAAGAATGAATCTATACTCAGTTTTTCACCCACCTGTCTCATCCTCAAAGACAGCCACGACTTGGGCCCACTTGTCACTGACCTTGGGTGCCTCTTTAGCCCCACAACACACCCATGGGCGTGCTCCCACCTCAGGACTTTAAGGGGGGGGCAGAGAAAACCCCTTCTTCTTCCTCCCCTTTCATCTTCACTACTTGTTCTTTCTTTTCTTCCTCAAGCTGAGCTCTCATCTCACTTCTCCTCCCCAAATCCCATCCAATAGCCCAAGATCAATCCCTGCATGTTAGACCACAACAATCCCCATCATCCAAGCTTTCCATCCATCCCAACATCTTGCACATGCATGGAGAGTTGAGAGAGATCGAGATGGAATAAGAGAGTGGTGGTTTCAGCCTGCAGGGCTGCAGCAGCAGCATTTTGTTTTCCTCCGTTTGGTGAGCTTCCTTTTCATCCATGGTGCCTCTTTTGAATTCCCTCCATGTTGAACATCTATAGCAACGTTCTATAGGTTGTCCACTCCATTGCTGCAGCTAGAAGGTGGCTGCAACTCACCCGAGTTCATCTCTTTTGATTTCGGTTGAAGCAGCCCTAGGCAACGTCTCTTGCCGTCAGCCTGAGGCCTTGCTACGTCTCTTGCCATCAGCCCGAGGCCTTAGCCTCGCACGACCCTACGTCCAGGTTGCTGCCATGTGAGCGAAGTCCGGTGGAAGTTGGAGAAAAGGGGAGTGAAAATAGAAATCGATTTCTGAGCTAGCTATTGAGCTGAAAGAGGTATGAACTTTAAAATTCCATAACTAATTCATATGAACTCCGAATTCAGTGAACCAAATTCCTATAGATTCATAAAACTGAGCTCTTCAATGTTGTAAAATAAAATTGACCAACTTTTGTACTGGTTTTCCAAGTAAAAATATAAATAGCTATAGGTATCGCTTGTGTGGTCTAGCTCTTAATAAATTCGTAAGAAATTATTGGTAAAAACTAAAATTGTGAAACCATTTTTGTTGAGCTTATATTTTAGTACTCTTTGCTGTCGTGAAGTTGTTTTTGGCAAAACTACCTCTTAAATCTTGTTTAGAAGTTTAATTAGCATTCCCATGATTTTAACTTGTAAAACCCATATATAAATAATGACAACACATATAGCTGTGAAATAATTTTTCTTAGGACCTTTGAGTGATGTATTTACTCTAAAAGTGATCATTATTATGAAATCTTGGTTTGAAATGCATGTTACTCGTAATGTACTAAAGGAAACATTAATATTTACATAACTGCTATTTTCAGCACCTGAGAGCTTGTCATTTTCATATCTCCCAAACCATAAGTGATAATCTGGTGATTCCTTCACCTAAATTCAAGTTAAAATATGATCTACCCACTGTATTTATTTCATAATTTATTGATCATTTTGCATGTGCATGTTTATTTGGCTCTTATTCGCATATTGCTTCTTTTCGATAGATTCGGAGATTCCAGAGAGTAACGAGCCATATCCAGAGGAGGATAGTGACTACCCTCAGCAGCAAGGCAAGCACCTAAGCATATAGAACCTATGCTTTCTCTAAAAATGATTTGGTTGCAATCTATACGTATATATATGCATGCATTGCCTAGATATTAATATTGTCGGTTTATGGTGTATGGGTAGAACCTATTTATGCATTTAGTTCTTGTGATATTGCTGTCCTTATACCCTATTGCCACTGGTTTGGATCACTTGGGATGTCTTATTCATTAATGCTTAGCCATGCTTAGTGCTAATAGAACTATAGGGATGGACAGTGCTATTAATTGTGGTATATAGACAACTTGCATTATTGGGCATAAAACTTGAGCACTTACACTAAATAATGGTTGATGAAATATGTTGGACTTGGACGGGTGATAGGGCGATGATGGGAGGTTGGTTTCCCCTGATGCAAGTAGCCCCGTCTAGGTCGTTAAGGACCGAACATTTTGACATCTAATCAAGCACCCTACGTACTTACCACATGCCTTATTTGGGACCGGCTTGTTCTTACTAGTTCTACTGTGATCATTTATACCACGTTGGAGAGTCGTGAGGCAGGTAGCCTTTGGAGGGCCTCGGGTGCCTAGGTTTGGCCGGGGGTGCCTCCCGCGTGGCGCGCCCGCCTTGGTCACATCACGCACACACGTGACTGAGTCGTCGGGAACCCCAGCGTGGTATAGGTGGTTGGGGTGGGGCTAAGAAAGGGCATGTAATGAGCTTGAATCATTTGTGTACCGCACTCGACGGGGTGTGTAGCATTTGATCTTTGTTCATTTCGTGTGGGTCCAGTTGTACACCTCTGATCAGAGTATAATCTATTCGAATAGCCGCGTCCTCGGTTATGGACAATGCTTGATGTGTTAGTCAGTTATGTTAGCATCAAATATGGATTATTATGGATGGGATTATGTTTGATGGTGGTGTTGGCATGTTGTGCCATGTTGGTATGGACTTTGGTAGTCCATGGTTGATGATGAGAGCGCCGTTTGGGCTCATTTGCTTATACATTTCAGAATTATATACTTGCTGTCCATAAATTAAAATGATGCTAGATTTGCTCGTCCTTGCTTATTTTACTCATTAATTGCTCAATAAAATTAGCTTTATGCAAATGTTGAACCTAGAGACCCACTATAGGCTAGAAAGCTTGCATACTTCTCTCTCTCTTATGTATATATAATTTTGGGTAAGACTTGCGAGTACAATCTTGTACTTAACCCGGCGCCGCTGTTTCAGGTGAGGATACCGGTTATGAGTTATGCTTCTTGTGTGGTCATTGCTCTGCTGAGGGCAGCAAGGGTGATGAGTGATCTCTTGCAGCTTGGCTCTTGCCCGGTTGGTTTGCCCTAGTGCGGTTGTGGCACCACCGGTTTTATCTTTTGCTTATGAGCTCTATCTGAGACTTCCGGTGCTATATTTACGTGTTGTATGTTGGGACCTCGGACCCTATTATGTGTCATGTACCTCGCTGCACTTTAACCCTTTTATGGCACCTGCTATGTTGATTAATTGCTTGCGATGAAAGTGTGAGGCTAGTCGCATTCCTGGGGACTAGCTAAGCACGAGTATGAATTTTGAGCATTTGAGATGTTGTAGAGCTCTTGCTTTTTGAGTCAAGTCTCCTGAGATGTGTAACACATCTGGTCGCCGCCTTCGTGTGGTTTGACGGGCATGTCTCAGGCTGAAGTTGATTGGCATGCGGAGTCCCAGCAATATCTCCTTTGCTCATTATTCGGCATTATGGATTTTTTATCGAATGATGTCATTTTGTGATCATGGGCACATTGAGATATGAGTGGCTATTTGTACGTGTATGGATCCCACTCATTCAACATTATGTGATGGTCACAAATTACATTGGACGGTATGATTTCCGGGTGCCCACAGCGGTTGGTATCAGAGCAATGTCAACTGTAGGCGAGAGCTAAGGTGGCAATTTGAAAATGATCTGCAAAATATTCAACTTGAGTCGATTGTGAAAATCTTAGGATGTGTGAATCCTTTTTACTCCTGATCTCATTCTAGAATTCCTACTCACCTTATTCTCAGATTTTCACTCATCTTGATCTAATTGGGTTGCAAAATAAATCTATTACTTCTGTTACTCAAATATTAGACCGATAATGTAACCGGTAAGTTGAGGCAATTGAAATTCACTTTCAGTTTGTAAATGCAACTAAAATGGACAATTTCACTCTAAAATGGTGCCTTGCTGTTACTTATGTTATTCTTAGCCCCCCACCAATTTTGAAAAATTATAAATTGTTTTAGACCTCCAAACTATCGATTGGTTAAAAATCTGGAATTTTTGGAACAGTCTGTAGCTAAAAATATCTACAGGAAAAATTACTCGCTGTTTTACCCTGTTAATTTTTATGGACTTGGGCAACTACTCCAGTCACTCACACAAATTTTTTCAGAATTTTATTACTTCTGTGGCTTTTTTCTAAAAGAAAAAAAAATTGTAAGTGACTGCTGTTCGATAACCTGAGAAATTTCAGAACCTTGTTTCGGAAGAAGTAAAATATACCAACTTAAAAATTCGTCCAAATAGATTGCAAAAGTATACTCTCAGCTAAGAGACGCTCGATAGAAATGTGTCATATAGCTGTAGTGGCCAAGTTGTACTGTTGGTTTATTTGGACATTCCCGTTCCATGCGATTGATACGCTTTTGACCCGCTATGTAGATCGTGTTTGGAAAACTATGTTGGTTTATTGCTTCTTGCTCAGGCTTTAGCATTGGATAAGCCCGTTTTGGTTGTTAATGGTTCTTCTTTGGTGCATCATATCATGCTAACATAACATGTCACATTGGTGTATAATTGGATTGTGCATTTGTATTGTGCATTCATATTAAGTCTGTAATTTTAGACTTGGATTACCTTGTGCGATACGTACTAACTTTTAGACCATTGTTATTCCTTAATTTTCCTATCACTAACCATCGTTGATATCCTTGATCCATAGGATGTCTCGCCGTCACACTCGCTCCCATGATCGGGATAGTCCGGAGGGTTCTCGTCGCAACCAAGAGGGGTCACCACCTCCTCCTCCTACCATGGCTGAAGTTCTCATGGCCGTGGAACGCAACCGTGAGGCTCAGAATGCTGTCCTTCAGCAAATCGCAGCAAGCGCAGCCGCTACGGCCGCCCACATTGCCCAAGGTGCGGGCGGTGGTGGACACCAAGTCGCCGGGGGACTCGCTGAATTTCAGCGTACTCAACCTCCGGTGTTCACTCGCTCCGATGATCCACTTGATGCAGATGATTGGCTTCGTACCATCGAGCGGAAGCTCACTCTCATTCGCTGCCCCGACGCCGAGAAGACCAACCTGGCAGCCGAGCAACTCCAAGGCACAGCCGGTGATTGGTGGGAGAACTTTCTCGCCATGCAACCCGCCGGCCGTGTCGTCACTTGGGCTCAATTTCGTGATGCTTTTCGTGCTGCCCATGTGCCAAAGGGTATTATGGACCTCAAACAACGTGAGTTCCTATCTCTCACTCAAGGCAACAAGTCCGTCATGGAGTATCTGCGTGAGTTCAACCACTTAGCTCGCTATGCTCCGGACGATGTCAATACCGACACCCGCAAGCAAAATCGGTTTATGAATGGGTTGTCGGCAGAGATGCAACTCGAGCTCGCTGCACACTCTTTTCTGGACTTTCAGGACCTCGTCAACAGGTCTGTGGTCGTGGAAAGCAAGATGAAGAACCTCGAGGCCGAGCGCAAGCGCAAGAGGGCTGCGCAGATTTCAGCCGCGGGTGGTTCGCAAAAACCCCGTGGTTGGCAGCTGCCCCCTCCGCGTTATCAAGCTCCACCACCTCCTCATCCACAAGGATTCATGCCACGCCCTCCTCAGCAGCGTGTTGCACCTCCCGTGGGTGGAAATCAGCAAGCTATTCGCCTGCCCGTTCGCTCCAACAACTGCTTCAATTGCGGGCAAGCGGGCCACTACATCAACCAATGCCCGTACCCTCGTCGTGCACCACCTCAGGGACCAAGACCAGCAGCACCGCGTCCTAATCCACCTCCCAGATCAGCACCTCAGGGTCAGCAGAATCAGAGAAGGGGCCGTGTGAATCATGTTACCACCGAGGAAGCAGAACAAGCACCAGATGTTCTTGTCGGTACGCTACTTGTTCATTCACACCCAGCTAGCGTATTATTTGATTCAGGAGCTACACACTCATTCGTCACCAAAAGTTTTGCATCAGATCATAGGCTTCCCATTAGTAGATTGCACCTACCTCTAATTGTTACATCACCTGGTTCAGAGATGAGAGCTGAATTCATTAGTCGGGGCACAAAGATAAATGTACAAGGGGTAGAGTTTATTGCTGATCTTATCATACTCCACACAAAGGGTTTAGATGTCATTCTAGGTATGGATTGGCTGCACAAAAATCATGGGGTCATCGATTGTGGCCGCCGTCTCATTGCACTCAAAAACAATACCGGTGAACCGATTTTTATTGCTCTTGATGATCATTCCCCACAACTCCATTCTCTTTCGGGTGCTAAAACCATTGACATTGCTGCTGTACCAGTGGTGTGTGAGTACCCCGATGTCTTCCCCGAGGAACTACCGGGAATGCCGCCGGATCGGGAAGTTGAGTTTGTTATAGACCTACTGCCCGGAACGGCTCCCATCTCAAAAAGACCATACCGTATGCCTCCAAATGAGTTAGAAGAATTGAAAAAGCAACTCACAGAGCTGCAAGCAAAAGGTTTCATTAGGCCGAGCTCCTCACCTTGGGGATGTCCGGCTCTCTTTGTAAAGAAGAAAGACCTTAGCTTGCGGATGTGTGTTGATTATCATCCGTTGAATGAAGTCACTATCAAGAACAAGTACCCATTGCCCCGAATTGATGATCTCTTTGACCAACTCACCGGCGCTCATGTGTTCTCCAAAATTGATTTAAGGTTGGGTTACCATCAAATAAAAATCAGATCAGAGGATATTCCAAAAACAGCCTTCTCTACCCGTTATGGTCTATATGAGTACACCGTCATGTCCTTTGGTTTGACCAATGCACCGGCATACTTCATGAGCTTGATGAATTCGGTTTTTATGGAGTATCTTGATCAGTTTGTGGTCATTTTTATTGATGACATCCTCATCTACTCCAAATCTGAAGAAGAACATGAGAAGCACCTCCGTCTTGTGTTGGAAAAATTACGCGAACACCGTTTGTATGCCAAATTTAGCAAATGTGAGTTTTGGTTAAAAGAAGTTGGATTTCTTGGCCATGTATTATCTGAAGGTGGAGTTGCTGTAGATCCAAGTAATGTTCAAAAGGTGTTAAATTGGGGACAACCCAAAAATCCATCCGACATCCGGAGTTTTCTTGGTCTAGCCGGCTACTACCGTCGGTTTATCGAGAATTTCTCCAAAATTGCTAAGCCTCTGACCCAACTATTGAAGAAGAATGAGAAGTATGTGTGGTCAGCTGAGTGTGAAGCAAGTTTCCAAACTTTGAAAGAAAAGTTAACCACTACTCCCGTTCTTGTTCTACCCGATATCCACAAAAGCTTCAATATCTATTGTGATGCCTCTCGTCAAGGACTCGGTTGTGTTCTTATGCAAGAAGGCCGAGTTGTGGCATATGCATCTCGTCAATTGAGACCTCATGAAGTGAACTATCCAACCCATGACCTTGAATTAGCTGCTGTTGTTCATGCAATAAAAATATGGCGGCACTATCTTATCGGTAACCGTTGCGAAATCTACACCGACCACAAAAGTTTGAAATATATCTTCTCCCAATCAGATCTGAACCTAAGGCAAAGAAGGTGGTTAGAACTCATCAAGGATTATGACATGGGTCTACATTATCACCCGGGGAAAGCAAATGTTGTTGCCGATGCGTTGAGCCGAAAACCGCAATGCAATTGCTTGTCGGTAAAACCCCGATCGGAGACCTTATGTTTGGAAATTCATAAACTTGGTTTAGAAATGGTACCACATGGTTCCCTTGCTGCCCTAGAAGTGAAACCCACTCTCTATGACCAGATCAAAGAGGCCCAAAAATATGACAAAGGTATGGCTCGAATCCGAGCTAAAATGGCCGAAGGCAAGGCTCAATGTTTTACCCAAGATTCAGATGGTGTTTTATGGTTCGGGAAGCGCTTGGTTGTGGCTAACCATCACAAACTGAAACAACTAATCCTTAGTGAAGCCCACAACTCTCCTTTCTCAATCCATCCGGGTAGTACCAAGATGTACCAAGACCTAAAGCAAAAATTATGGTGGACCCGTATGAAGCGGGAGGTTGCACGGTATGTTGCCGAGTGCGACACTTGCCGAAGGGTGAAAGCTGAACATCTAAGACCAGCGGGCACTCTCCAACCACTCCCTATTCCCATATGGAAGTGGGAAGAAATTGGAATGGATTTTATCACCGGTCTACCCACCTCTCAGAAAGGCAACGACTGCATTTGGGTAATTGTCGATCGGCTCACAAAATCGGCTCATTTTCTACCCGTTCATTCCACATCAAAAGTTAGTAATTTGGCGGAGTTGTATCTCTCTCGCATTGTATGCCTTCATGGAGCGCCAACAAAAATTATATCGGACCGTGGACCACAATTCACCTCCCATTTTTGGAAGTGTCTACACAAGGCTATGGGAACCAAACTCTCTTTTAGCACCGCGTATCACCCACAAACTGGAGGCCAAACCGAAAGGGTAAATCAAATCTTGGAGGATATGTTAAGAGCTTGTGTCCTTGATTATGGAGCAAAGTGGGAAAAATGTCTCCCGTACGCCGAATTCTCCTACAACAATAGCTACCAAGCTAGCCTTCAAATGTCTCCTTTTGAAGCCTTGTATGGAAGAAGATGTAGGACACCTCTCAACTGGTCTGAGTCCGGGGAGAGACCATTCTTTGGTCCGGACTTAGTCAAGGAAGCCGAGGAACAAGTACGGTTAATTCGGGAGCGCTTACAAACCGCTCAATCTAGGCAAAAGAGCTATGCCGACCGTCGTCGGCGTGAGATATCCTTCAATGTTGGTGATCATGTGTACCTCAAAGTCACTCCATTCAAGTCCACACACCGGTTTGGAGTGAAAGGAAAATTGGCACCTCGCTATATCGGTCCTTTTCGTATTCTTGCTAAGCGTGGGGCTGTTGCTTACAAGCTGGACCTTCCACCATCACTCTCAGCTTTTCACAATGTTTTCCATGTCTCACAACTGAAGCAATGCCTCCGGGTTCCAACCGAAGAAACAAAGGTTGAAAATCTTGACCTACAACCCGATCTTTCTTATTGCGAGTATCCAATTCGCATCCTCGACCAAATGGAGCGTGTCACTCGCAATCGCTCAATTCCATTCCTCAAAGTTCAGTGGAGTAACCACACAGAGGATGAAGCCACATGGGAACGTGAGGATCACCTCCGAAACAGCTATCCTTCTTTCTTCACCGACACGTCGCAATCTCGAGGACGAGATTGTTTTTAAGGGGGGGAGAGCTGTAACAGCCCTAGGCTCATAACCAGGTATTTAGAAGTGCAATTGTTGTCCTTTAGATTGCATATTTACTATATTGCAAATTGATCATATGCGATAACAAAATTAACTCTAATCGGTAAAATTGAAACCACTTCTATTTGAACAATAACTTGAACAGAAGTATACATGTTTAATAATTTATTCAAATACTAGTTTATTTATCACCAACAAAAATAAATTTTGTGGAATTTTAGCTCTCCGTTTTGACCTCCTGAAATTTCAATATAACTTTCAGCCTAACCAATTTCATCTTTTCACCAGATTTAAAATACTTGGAATTTATGTGTGAAACTTTGAAAAATGGAACCTATAAACCAACACCTATCACCACACCAAATTCCTGAATTGTTGAACAAGTTTTACCTAGTCAAATCGAATTTACCAAGAGAGGGAAAGAAAATAAATCCTGGAAATTGCAAGAATGAATCTATACTCAGTTTTTCACCCACCTGTCTCATCCTCAAAGACAGCCACGACTTGGGCCCACTTGTCACTGACCTTGGGTGCCTCTTTAGCCCCACAACACACCCATGGGCGTGCTCCCACCTCAGGACTTAAGGGGGGGGCAGAGAAAACCCCTTCTTCTTCCTCCCCTTTCATCTTCACTACTTGTTCTTTCTTTTCTTCCTCAAGCTGAGCTCTCATCTCACTTCTCCTCCCCAAATCCCATCCAATAGCCCAAGATCAATCCCTGCATGTTAGACCACAACAATCCCCATCATCCAAGCTTTCCATCCATCCCAACATCTTGCACATGCATGGAGAGTTGAGAGAGATCGAGATGGAATAAGAGAGTGGTGGTTTCAGCCTGCAGGGCTGCAGCAGCAGCATTTTGTTTTCCTCCGTTTGGTGAGCTTCCTTTTCATCCATGGTGCCTCTTTTGAATTCCCTCCATGTTGAACATCTATAGCAACGTTCTATAGGTTGTCCACTCCATTGCTGCAGCTAGAAGGTGGCTGCAACTCACCCGAGTTCATCTCTTTTGATTTCGGTTGAAGCAGCCCTAGGCAACGTCTCTTGCCGTCAGCCTGAGGCCTTGCTACGTCTCTTGCCATCAGCCCGAGGCCTTAGCCTCGCACGACCCTACGTCCAGGTTGCTGCCATGTGAGCGAAGTCCGGTGGAAGTTGGAGAAAAGGGGAGTGAAAATAGAAATCGATTTCTGAGCTAGCTATTGAGCTGAAAGAGGTATGAACTTTAAAATTCCATAACTAATTCATATGAACTCCGAATTCAGTGAACCAAATTCCTATAGATTCATAAAACTGAGCTCTTCAATGTTGTAAAATAAAATTGACCAACTTTTGTACTGGTTTTCCAAGTAAAAATATAAATAGCTATAGGTATCGCTTGTGTGGTCTAGCTCTTAATAAATTCGTAAGAAATTATTGGTAAAAACTAAAATTGTGAAACCATTTTTGTTGAGCTTATATTTTAGTACTCTTTGCTGTCGTGAAGTTGTTTTTGGCAAAACTACCTCTTAAATCTTGTTTAGAAGTTTAATTAGCATTCCCATGATTTTAACTTGTAAAACCCATATATAAATAATGACAACACATATAGCTGTGAAATAATTTTTCTTAGGACCTTTGAGTGATGTATTTACTCTAAAAGTGATCATTATTATGAAATCTTGGTTTGAAATGCATGTTACTCGTAATGTACTAAAGGAAACATTAATATTTACATAACTGCTATTTTCAGCACCTGAGAGCTTGTCATTTTCATATCTCCCAAACCATAAGTGATAATCTGGTGATTCCTTCACCTAAATTCAAGTTAAAATATGATCTACCCACTGTATTTATTTCATAATTTATTGATCATTTTGCATGTGCATGTTTATTTGGCTCTTATTCGCATATTGCTTCTTTTCGATAGATTCGGAGATTCCAGAGAGTAACGAGCCATATCCAGAGGAGGATAGTGACTACCCTCAGCAGCAAGGCAAGCACCTAAGCATATAGAACCTATGCTTTCTCTAAAAATGATTTGGTTGCAATCTATACGTATATATATGCATGCATTGCCTAGATATTAATATTGTCGGTTTATGGTGTATGGGTAGAACCTATTTATGCATTTAGTTCTTGTGATATTGCTGTCCTTATACCCTATTGCCACTGGTTTGGATCACTTGGGATGTCTTATTCATTAATGCTTAGCCATGCTTAGTGCTAAGAGAACTATAGGGATGGACAGTGCTATTAATTGTGGTATATAGACAACTTGCATTATTGGGCATAAAACTTGAGCACTTACACTAAATAATGGTTGATGAAATATGTTGGACTTGGACGGGTGATAGGGCGATGATGGGAGGTTGGTTTCCCCTGATGCAAGTAGCCCCGTCTAGGTCGTTAAGGACCGAACATTTTGACATCTAATCAAGCACCCTACGTACTTACCACATGCCTTATTTGGGACCGGCTTGTTCTTACTAGTTCTACTGTGATCATTTATACCACGTTGGAGAGTCGTGAGGCAGGTAGCCTTTGGAGGGCCTCGGGTGCCTAGGTTTGGCCGGGGGTGCCTCCCGCGTGGCGCGCCCGCCTTGGTCACATCACGCACACACGTGACTGAGTCGTCGGGAACCCCAGCGTGGTATAGGTGGTTGGGGTGGGGCTAAGAAAGGGCATGTAATGAGCTTGAATCATTTGTGTACCGCACTCGACGGGGTGTGTAGCATTTGATCTTTGTTCATTTCGTGTGGGTCCAGTTGTACACCTCTGATCAGAGTATAATCTATTCGAATAGCCGCGTCCTCGGTTATGGACAATGCTTGATGTGTTAGTCAGTTATGTTAGCATCAAATATGGATTATTATGGATGGGATTATGTTTGATGGTGGTGTTGGCATGTTGTGCCATGTTGGTATGGACTTTGGTAGTCCATGGTTGATGATGAGAGCGCCGTTTGGGCTCATTTGCTTATACATTTCAGAATTATATACTTGCTGTCCATAAATTAAAATGATGCTAGATTTGCTCGTCCTTGCTTATTTTACTCATTAATTGCTCAATAAAATTAGCTTTATGCAAATGTTGAACCTAGAGACCCACTATAGGCTAGAAAGCTTGCATACTTCTCTCTCTCTTATGTATATATAATTTTGGGTAAGACTTGCGAGTACAATCTTGTACTTAACCCGGCGCCGCTGTTTCAGGTGAGGATACCGGTTATGAGTTATGCTTCTTGTGTGGTCATTGCTCTGCTGAGGGCAGCAAGGGTGATGAGTGATCTCTTGCAGCTTGGCTCTTGCCCGGTTGGTTTGCCCTAGTGCGGTTGTGGCACCACCGGTTTTATCTTTTGCTTATGAGCTCTATCTGAGACTTCCGCTGCTATATTTACGTGTTGTATGTTGGGACCTCGGACCCTATTATGTGTCATGTACCTCGCTGCACTTTAACCCTTTTATGGCACCTGCTATGTTGATTAATTGCTTGCGATGAAAGTGTGAGGCTAGTCGCATTCCTGGGGACTAGCTAAGCACGAGTATGAATTTTGAGCATTTGAGATGTTGTAGAGCTCTTGCTTTTTGAGTCAAGTCTCCTGAGATGTGTAACACATCTGGTCGCCGCCTTCGTGTGGTTTGACGGGCATGTCTCAGGCTGAAGTTGACTGGCATGCGGAGTCCCAGCAATATCTCCTTTGCTCATTATTCGGCATTATGGATTTTTTATCGAATGATGTCAATTTGTGATCATGGGCACATTGAGATATAAGTGGCTATTTGTGCGTGTATGGATCCCACTCATTCAACATTATGTGATGGTCACAAATTACATTGGACGGTATGATTTCCGGGTGCCCACAGCTTATCCAAGGTTGTTCCAAACAAGGTGAGGAATGTGTTTATTCGCTTAGTTTCTAAACTTTTGCCCTGAAAAGGTTTTGTGCTCCACGACGTAGCACGCATGAGTGCCACTCCAGGGCTTTGTAGAATGTCTCCATTGCCAGATATCAGCCGAAACGACATCCGTTAGGATGGAAATGCTTGACAACATGGAATTTGAAGAGAGTTTTTTAGCCCGTCCAATGTCGTTCTTTCCCTGCCACGCTACCACAAATTAGTTCCTAAACCTGACATGCTCGGTGTAGAAGGCCCCTCAACGGACCAAATTAACTGGTTGTGGGGTTATTTCCATCGAAACTTTAAGGACATTGCCCTAAACGCCTCGCTTATCCAAAGGTTGTGCCAAACAAGGTGAGGAATGTGTTTATTCACAAAGTTTCTAAACTTTTCCCCTGAAAATGTTGCATGCTCCATAACGTAGCTTGCAAGAGTGCGACTCTAGGGCATTATAGAATGTCTCCGTTGCCAGATATCAGTCTAAACGACATCCGTTAGGATGGAAATGCCTGACAACATGGAATTTGAAGAGAGTTTTTTAGCCCGTCCAATGTCGTTCTTTCCCTGCCACGCTTCCACAAATTAGTTCCTAAACCTGACGTGCTTGGTGTAGAAGGGCCCTCAACGGACCAGATTAACTTGTTATTAGGTTATTTCCATCGAAACCTTAAGGACATTGCCTTAAAACGCATCGCTTATACATAGCTTGTGCCAAACAAGGTGAGGAATGTGTTTGTTCACAAAGTTTCTAAACTTTTCCCCTGAAAAGGTTGCATGCTCCATGACGTAGCACGCATGTGTGCCACTCCAGGGCCTTGTAGAATGTCTCTGTTGCCAGATATCAGTTGAAACGACATCCGTTATGATGGAAATGCATGACAACATGGAATTTGAACATTGTTTTTTAGCCCATCCAATGTCGTTCTTGCCCTGCCACGCTACCACAAATTTGTTCCTAAACCTGACGTGCTCGGTGCAGAAGGGCCCTAAATGGACCAGATTAACTTGTTGTGGGGTTATTTCCATCGAAACTTTAAGAACATTGCCCTAATACGCATCGCTTATCCAAGGCTGTGCCAAACAAGGTGAGGAATGTGTTTATTATCCTAGTTTCTACACTTTTCCCGTGAAAAGGTTTCATGCTCCACGACATAGCACGCATGAGTGCCGCTCCAGGGCTTTGTAGAATGTCTCCGTTGCCAGATATCAGCCGAAAGGACATCAGTTAGGATGGAAATGCATGACAACATGGAATTTGAACAGAGTTTTTTAGCCCGTCCAATGTCGTTCTTTCCCTGCCACGCTACCACAAATTAGTTCCTAAACCTGACGTGCTCGGTGTAGAAGGGCCCTCAACGTACCAGATTAACTTGTTGTGGGGTTATTTCAATAGAAACTTTAAGGACATGGCCCTAAACGCCTCGCTTATCCAAAGGTTGTGCCAAACAAGGTGAGGAATGTGTTTATTCACAAAGTTTCTAAACTTTTCCCCTGAAAATGTTGCATGCTCCACGACATAGCACGCATGAGTGCCACTCCAGGCCTTTGTAGAATGTCTCCGTTGCCAGATATCAGCCGAAACGACATCCGTTAGGATGGAAATGCATGACAACATGGAATTTGAAGAGAGTTTTTTAGCCCGTCCAATGTCGTTCTTTCCCTGCCACGCTACCACCAATTAGTTCCTAAACCTGACGTGCTCGGTGTAGAAGGGCCCTCAACGGACCAAATTAACATGTTGTGGGGTTATTTCCATCAAAACTTTAAGGACATCGCCCTAAACGTCTCGCTTATCCAAAGGTTGTGCCAAACAAGGTGAGGAATGTGTTTATTCACAAAGTTTCTAAACTTTTCCCCTGAAAATGTTGCATGCTCCATGATGTAGCACGCATGAGTGCCACTCCAGGGCCATGGAGAATGTCTCCGTTGCCATATATCAGTTGAAACGACATCCGTTATGATGGAAATGCATGACAACATGGAATTTGAAGAGTGTGTTTTAGCCCATCCAATGTCGTTCTTGCCCTGCCAAGCTACAACAAATTTGATCCTATACCTGACGTGCTCGGTGCAGAAGGGCCCTCAACGGACCAGATTAACTTGTTGTGGGGTTATTTCCATCGAAACTTTAAGAACGTTGCCCTGAAACGCATCGCTTATCCAAGGTTGTGCCAAACAAGGTGAGGAATGTGTTTATTCGCCTAGTTTCTAAACTTTTCCCCTGAAAAGGTTTCATGCTCCACGACGTAGCACGGATGAGTGCCACTCCAGGGCTTTGTAGAATGTCTCCGTTGCCAGATATCAGCCGAAACGACATCCGTTAGGATGGAAATGCTTGACAACATGGAATTCGAAGAGAGTTTTTTAGCCCGTCCAATGTCGTTCTTTCCCTGCCATGCTACCACAAATTAGTTCCTAAACCTGACGTGCTCGGTGTAGAAGGGCCCTCAATGGAACAAAATAACTTGTTGTGGGGTTATTTCCATATGAACTTTAAGGACATTGCCGTAAACGCCTCGCTTATCCAAAGGTTGTGCCGAACAAGGTGAGGAATGTGTTTATTCACAAAGTTTCTAAACTTTTTCCCTGAAAAGGATGCATGCTAAATGACGTAGCATGCATGTGTGCCACTCCAGGGCCCTGCAGAATGTCTCTGTTGCCAGATATCAGTTGAAACGACTTCCGTTATGATGGAAATGCATGACAACATGGAATTTGAAGAGTGTTTTTTAGCCCATCCAATGTCGTTCTTGCCTTGCCACGCTACCACAAATTTGTTCCTAAACCTGACGTGCTCAGTGCAGAAGGGCCCTCAACGGACCAGATTAACTTGTTGTGCGGTAATTTCCTTCGAAACTTTAAGAACATTGCCCTAATACGCATCGCTTATCCAAGGTTGTGCCAAACAAGGTGAGGAATGTGTTTATTCACCTAGTTTCTACACTTTTCCCCTGAAAAGGTTTCATCCACCACGACATAGCACGCATGAGTGCCACTCCAGGGCTTTGTAGAATGTCTCCGTTGCCAGATATCAGCCGAAACGACATCCGTTAGGATGGAAATGCATGACAACATGGAATTTGAAGAGAGTTTTTTAGCCCGTCCAATGTCGTTCTTTTCCTGCCACGCTACCACAAATTAGTTCCTAAACCTGACATGCTCGGTGTAGAAGGCCCCTCAACGGACCAAATTAACTGGTTGTGGGGTTATTTCCATCGAAACATTAAGAACATTGCCCTAAAACGCATCGCTTATCCAAGGTTGTGCCAAACAAGGTGAGGAATGTGTTTATTCGCCTAGTTTCTAAACTTTTCCCCTAAAAAGGTTTCATGCTCCACGACGTAGCACGCATGAGTGCCACTCCAGGGCTTTGTAGAATGTCTCCGTTGTCAGATATCAGTCGAAACAACATCCGTTAGGATGGAAATGCTTGACAACATGGAATTTGAAGAGAGTTTTTTAGCCCGTCCAATGTCGTTCTTTCCCTTCCACGCTACCAAAAATTAGTTCCTAAACCTGACGTGCTCGGTGTAGAAGGGCCCTCAGTGGACCAGATTAACTTGTTGTGGGGTTATTTCCATCAAAACTTTAAGGACATCGCCCTAAACGCCTCGCTTATCCAAAGGTTGTGCCAAACAAGGTTAGGAATGTGTTTGTTCACAAAGTTTCTAACTTTTCCCCTGAAAAGGATGCATGCTCCCTGACGTAGCACGCATGTGTGCCACTCCAGGGCCTTGGAGAATGTCTCTATTGCCAGATATCAGTTGAAATGGCATCCGTTATGATGGAAATGCGTGACAACATGGAATTTGAAGAGTGTTTTTTAGCCCATCCAATGTCGTTCTTGCCCTGCCACGCTACCACAAATTTGTTCCTAAACCTGACGTGCCCGGTGCAGAAGGGCCCTCAACGGACCAGATTAACTTGTTGTGGGGTTATTTCCATCGAAACTTTAAGAACATTGCCCTAAAACGCATCGCTTATCCAAGGTTGTGCCAAACAAGGTGAGGAATGTGTTTATTCGCCTAGTTTCTAAACTTTTCCCCTGAAAAGGTTTCGTGCTCCACGACGTAGCACGCATGAGTGCCACTCCAGGGCTTTGTAGAAAGTATCCATTGCCAGATATCAGCCGAAACGACATCCGTTAGGATGGAAATGCTTGACAACATGGAATTTGAAGAGAGTTTTTTAGCCCGTCCAATGTCGTTCTTTCCCTGCCACGCTACCACAAATTTGTTCCTAAACCTGACGTGCTCGGTGCAGAAGGGCCCTCAACGGACCAAATTAACTTGTTGTGGGGTAATTTCCATCGAAACTTCAAGAACATTGCCCTAATACGCATCGCTTATCCAAGGTTGTGCCAAACAAGGTGAGGAATGTGTTTATTCGCCTAGTTTCTACACTTTTCCCCTGAAAAGGTTTCATCCTCCACGACATAGCACACATGAGTGCCACTCCAGGGCTTTCTAGAATGTCTCCGTTGCCAGATATCAGCCGAAACGACATCCGTTATGATGGAAATGCTTGACAACATGGAATTTGAAGAGAGTTTTTTAGCCCGTCCAATGTCGTTATTTCCCTGCCACGCTACCACAAATTAGTTCCTAAACCTGACGTGCTCGGTGTAGAAGGGCCCTCAACGGACCAAATTAACTTTTTGTGGGGTTATTTCCATCTAAACTTTAAGGACATTGCCCTAAACGCCTCGCTTATCCAAAGGTTGTGCCGAACAAGGTGAGGAATGTGTTTATTCACAAAGTTTCTAAACTTTTTCCCTGAAAAGGATGCGTGCTCCATGACGTAGAACGCATGTGTGCCACTCCAGGGCCTTGGAGAATGTCTCTGTTACCAGATATCAGTTGAAACCACATCCGTTATGATGGAATGCACGACAACATGGAATTTGAAGAGTGTTTTTTAGCCCATCCAATGTCGTTCTTGCCCTGCGCGCTACCACAAATTTGTTCCTAAACCTGACGTACTCGGTGCAGAAGGGCCCTCAACGGACCAGATTAACTTATTGAGGGGTTATTTCCATCGAAACTTTAAGAACATTGCCCTAAAACGCATCGCTTATCCAAGGTTGTGCCAAACAAGGTGAGGAATGTGTTTATTCGCCTAGTTTCTAAACTTTTCCCCTGAAAAGGTTTCGTGCTCCACGACGTAGCACGCATGAGTGCCACTCCAGGGCTTTGTAGAATGTCTCCGTTGCCAGATATCAGCCGAAACGACATCCGTTATGATGGAAATGCTTGACAACATGGAATTTGAAGAGAGTTTTTTAGCCCGTCCAATGTCGTTATTTCCCTGCCACGCTACCACAAATTAGTTCCTAAACCTGACGTGCTCGGTGTAGAAGGGCCCTCAACGGACCAAATTAACTTTTTGTGGGGTTATTTCCATCTAAACTTTAAGGACATTGCCCTAAACGCCTCGCTTATCCAAAGGTTGTGCCGAACAAGGTGAGGAATGTGTTTATTCACAAAGTTTCTAAACTTTTTCCCTGAAAAGGATGCGTGCTCCATGACGTAGAACGCATGTGTGCCACTCCAGGGCCTTGGAGAATGTCTCTGTTACCAGATATCAGTTGAAACCACATCCGTTATGATGGAATGCACGACAACATGGAATTTGAAGAGTGTTTTTTAGCCCATCCAATGTCGTTCTTGCCCTGCGCGCTACCACAAATTTGTTCCTAAACCTGACGTACTCGGTGCAGAAGGGCCCTCAACGGACCAGATTAACTTATTGAGGGGTTATTTCCATCGAAACTTTAAGAACATTGCCCTAAAACGCATCGCTTATCCAAGGTTGTGCCAAACAAGGTGAGGAATGTGTTTATTCGCCTAGTTTCTAAACTTTTCCCCTGAAAAGGTTTCGTTCTCCACGACATAGCACGCATGAGTGCCACTCCAGGGCTGTGTAGAATGTCTCCGTTGCCAGATATCATTCGAAACGACATCCGTTAGGATGGAAATGTGCGACAACATGGAATTTGAAGAGAGTTTTTTAGCCCGTCCAATGTCGTTCTTTCCCTGCCACGCTACCACAAATTAGTTCCTAAACCTGACGTGCTCGGTGCAGAAGGGCCCTCAATGGACCAGATTAACTTGTTGTGGGGTTATTTCCATCGAAACTTTAAGAACATTGCCCTAAAACGCATCGCTTATCCAAGGTTGTGCCAAACAAGGTGAGGAATGTGTTTATTCGCCTAGTTTCTAAATTTTTCCCCTGAAAAGGTTTCGTGCTCCACGACGTAGCACGCATGAGTGCCACTCCAGGGCTTTGCAGAATGTCTCCGTTGCCAGATATCAGCCGAAACGACATCTGTTAGGATGGAAATACTTGACAACATGGAATTTGAAGAGAGTTTTTTAGCCCGTCCAATGTCGTTCTTTCCCTGCCACGCTACCACAAATTAGTTCCTAAACCTGACGTGCTCGGTGTAGAAGGGCCCTCAACGGACCAAATTAACTTGTTGTGGTGTTATTTCCATCTAAACTTTAAGGACATTGCCCTAAACGCCTCGCTTATCCAAAGGTTGTGCCAAACAAGGTGAGGAATGTGTTTATTCACAAAGTTTCTAAGCTTTTCCCCTGAAAATGTTGCATGCACCCTGACGTAGCACGCATGAGTGCCACTCTAGGGCTTTGTAGAATGTCTCCGTTGCCAGATATCAGTCGAAACGACTTCCGTTAGGATGGAAATGCTTGACAACATGGAATTTGAAGAGAGTTTTTTAGCCCGTCCAATGTCGTTCTTTCCCTGCCACGCTACCGCAAATTAGGTCCTAAAGCTGACGTGCTCGGTGTAGAAGGGCCCTCAACGGACCAGATTAACTTGTTGTGGGGTTATTTCAATCGAAACTTTAAGGACATTGCCCTAATCGCCTCGCTTATCCAAAGGTTGTGCCAAACAAGGTGAGGAATGTGTTTGTTCACAAAGTTTCTAAACTTTTCCCCTGAAAATGTTGCATGCTCCATGACGTAGCACGCATGAGTGCCAATCTAGGGCTTTGTAGAATGTCTCCGTTGCCAGATATCAGTCGAAACGACTTCCGTTAGAATGGAAATGCCTGACAACATGGAATTTGAAGAGTGTTTTTTAGCCCATCCAATGTCGCTCTTGCCTTGCCACGCTACCACAAATTAGTTCCTAAACCAGACGTGCTCGGTGTAGATGGGCCCTCAACGGACCAGATTAACTTGTTGTGGGGTTATTTCAATCGAAACTTTAAGGACATTGCCCTAAACGCCTCGCTTATCCAAAGGTTGTGCCAAACAATGTGAGGAATGTGTTTATTCACAAAGTTTCTAAACTTTTCCCCAGAAAATGTTGCATGCTCCATGACGTAGCACGCATGAGATCCACTCCAGGGCTTTGTAGATGTCTCCGTTGCCAGATATCAATTGAAACGACATCCGTTAGGATGGAAATGTGTGACAACATGGAATTTGAACAGAGTTTTTTAGCCCGTCCAATGTCGTTCTTTCCCTGCCACGCTACCATAAATTAGTTCCTAAACCTGACGTGCTCGGTGTAGAAGGGCCCTCAATGGACCAGATTAACTTGTTGTGGGGTTATTTCAATCGAAACTTTAAGGACATTGCCCTAAACGCCTCGCTTATCCAAAGGTTGTGCCAAACAAGGTGAGGAATGTGTTTATTCACAAAGTTTCTAAACTTTTCCCCTGAAAAGGATGCATGCTCCATGACGTAGCACGCATGAGTGCCACTCTAGGGCTTTGTAGAATGTCTCCGTTGCCAGATATCAGTCGAAACGACTTCCGTTAGGATGGAAATGCCTGACAACATGGAATTTTAAGAGTGTTTTTTAGCCCATCCAATGTCGCTCTTTCCCTGCCACGCTACCGCAAATTAGGTCCTAAAGCTGACGTGCTCGGTGTAGAAGGGCCCTCAACGGACCAGATTAACTTGTTGTGGGGTTATTTCAATCGAAACTTTAAGGACATTGCCCTAAACGCCTCGCTTATCCAAAGGTTGTGCCAAACAAGGTGAGGAATGTGTTTATTCACAAAGTTTCTAAACTTTTCCCCTGAAAATGTTGCATGCTCCATGACGTAGCACGCATGAGTGCCACTCCAGGGCTTTGTAGAATGTCTCCGTTGCCAGATATCAGTCGAAACGACATCCGTTAGGATGGAAATGCATGACAACATGGAATTTGAAGAGAGTTTTTTAGCCCGTCCAATGTCGTTCTTTCCCTGCCACGCTACCACAAATTAGTTCCTAAACCTGACGTGCTCGGTGTACAAGGCCCCTCAACAGACCAAATTAACTGGTTGTGGGGTTATTTCCATCGAAACTTTAAGGACATTGCCCTAAACGCCTCGCTTATCCAAAGGTTGTGCCAAACAAGGTGAGGAATGTGTTTATTCACAAAGTTTCTAAACTTTTCCCCTGAAAATGTTCCATGCTCCATGACGTAGCATGCATGAGTGCCACTCTAGGGCTTTGTAGAATGTCTCCGTTGCCAGATATCAGTCGAAACGACTTCCGTTAGGATGGAAATGCCTGACAACATGGAATTTGAAGAGTGTTTTTTAGCCCATCCAATGTCGCTCTTGCCCTGCCACGCTACCACAAATTAGTTCCTAAACCTGACGTGCTCGGTGTACAAGGCCCCTCAACGGACCAAATTAACTGGTTGTGGGGTTATTTCAATCGAAACTTTAAGGACATTGCCCTAAACGCCTCGCTTATCCAAAGGTTGTGCCAAACAAGGTGAGGAATGTGTTTATTCACAAAGTTTCTAAACTTTTCCCCTGAAAATGTTCCATGCTCCATGACGTAGCATGCATGAGTGCCACTCTAGGGCTTTGTAGAATGTCTCCGTTGCCAGATATCAGTCGAAACGACTTCCGTTAGGATGGAAATGCCTGACAACATGGAATTTGAAGAGTGTTTTTTAGCCCATCCAATGTCGCTCTTGCCCTGCCACGCTACCACAAATTAGTTCCTAAACCTGACGTGCTCGGTGTACAAGGCCCCTCAACGGACCAAATTAACTGGTTGTGGGGTTATTTCAATCGAAACTTTAAGGACATTGCCCTAAACGCCTCGCTTATCCAAAGGTTGTGCCAAACAAGGTGAGGAATGTGTTTATTCACAAAGTTTCTAAACTTTTCCCCTGAAAATGTTCCATGCTCCATGACGTAGCATGCATGAGTGCCACTCTAGGGCTTTGTAGAATGTCTCCGTTGCCAGATATCAGTCGAAACGACTTCCGTTAGGATGGAAATGCCTGACAACATGGAATTTGAAGAGTGTTTTTTAGCCCATCCAATGTCGCTCTTGCCCTGCCACGCTACCACAAATTAGTTCCTAAACCTGACGTGCTCGGTGTACAAGGCCCCTCAACGGACCAAATTAACTGGTTGTGGGGTTATTTCAATCGAAACTTTAAGGACATTGCCCTAAACGCCTCGCTTATCCAAAGGTTGTGCCAAACAAGGTGAGGAATGTGTTTATTCACAAAGTTTCTAAACTTTTCCCCTGAAAATGTTCCATGCTCCATGACGTAGCATGCATGAGTGCCACTCTAGGGCTTTGTAGAATGTCTCCGTTGCCAGATATCAGTCGAAACGACTTCCGTTAGGATGGAAATGCCTGACAACATGGAATTTGAAGAGTGTTTTTTAGCCCATCCAATGTCGCTCTTGCCCTGCCACGCTACCACAAATTAGTTCCTAAACCTGACGTGCTCGGTGTACAAGGCCCCTCAACGGACCAAATTAACTGGTTGTGGGGTTATTTCAATCGAAACTTTAAGGACATTGCCCTAAACGCCTCGCTTATCCAAAGGTTGTGCCAAACAAGGTGAGGAATGTGTTTATTCACAAAGTTTCTAAACTTTTCCCCTGAAAATGTTCCATGCTCCATGACGTAGCATGCATGAGTGCCACTCTAGGGCTTTGTAGAATGTCTCCGTTGCCAGATATCAGTCGAAACGACTTCCGTTAGGATGGAAATGCCTGACAACATGGAATTTGAAGAGTGTTTTTTAGCCCATCCAATGTCGCTCTTGCCCTGCCACGCTACCACAAATTAGTTCCTAAACCTGACGTGCTCGGTGTACAAGGCCCCTCAACGGACCAAATTAACTGGTTGTGGGGTTATTTCAATCGAAACTTTAAGGACATTGCCCTAAACGCCTCGCTTATCCAAAGGTTGTGCCAAACAAGGTGAGGAATGTGTTTATTCACAAAGTTTCTAAACTTTTCCCCTGAAAATGTTCCATGCTCCATGACGTAGCATGCATGAGTGCCACTCTAGGGCTTTGTAGAATGTCTCCGTTGCCAGATATCAGTCGAAACGACTTCCGTTAGGATGGAAATGCCTGACAACATGGAATTTGAAGAGTGTTTTTTAGCCCATCCAATGTCGCTCTTGCCCTGCCACGCTACCACAAATTAGTTCCTAAACCTGACGTGCTCGGTGTACAAGGCCCCTCAACGGACCAAATTAACTGGTTGTGGGGTTATTTCAATCGAAACTTTAAGGACATTGCCCTAAACGCCTCGCTTATCCAAAGGTTGTGCCAAACAAGGTGAGGAATGTGTTTATTCACAAAGTTTCTAAACTTTTCCCCTGAAAATGTTCCATGCTCCATGACGTAGCATGCATGAGTGCCACTCTAGGGCTTTGTAGAATGTCTCCGTTGCCAGATATCAGTCGAAACGACTTCCGTTAGGATGGAAATGCCTGACAACATGGAATTTGAAGAGTGTTTTTTAGCCCATCCAATGTCGCTCTTGCCCTGCCACGCTACCACAAATTAGTTCCTAAACCTGACGTGCTCGGTGTACAAGGCCCCTCAACGGACCAAATTAACTGGTTGTGGGGTTATTTCAATCGAAACTTTAAGGACATTGCCCTAAACGCCTCGCTTATCCAAAGGTTGTGCCAAACAAGGTGAGGAATGTGTTTATTCACAAAGTTTCTAAACTTTTCCCCTGAAAATGTTCCATGCTCCATGACGTAGCATGCATGAGTGCCACTCTAGGGCTTTGTAGAATGTCTCCGTTGCCAGATATCAGTCGAAACGACTTCCGTTAGGATGGAAATGCCTGACAACATGGAATTTGAAGAGTGTTTTTTAGCCCATCCAATGTCGCTCTTGCCCTGCCACGCTACCACAAATTAGTTCCTAAACCTGACGTGCTCGGTGTACAAGGCCCCTCAACGGACCAAATTAACTGGTTGTGGGGTTATTTCAATCGAAACTTTAAGGACATTGCCCTAAACGCCTCGCTTATCCAAAGGTTGTGCCAAACAAGGTGAGGAATGTGTTTATTCACAAAGTTTCTAAACTTTTCCCCTGAAAATGTTC
Source organism: Oryza officinalis (assembly GCA_008326285.1). Taxonomy (NCBI): domain Eukaryota; kingdom Viridiplantae; phylum Streptophyta; class Magnoliopsida; order Poales; family Poaceae; genus Oryza; species Oryza officinalis. The sequence goes on from BDMV01000009.1 coordinate 9,323,287, forward strand.
CATGCTCCATGACGTAGCATGCATGAGTGCCACTCTAGGGCTTTGTAGAATGTCTCCGTTGCCAGATATCAGTCGAAACGACTTCCGTTAGGATGGAAATGCCTGACAACATGGAATTTGAAGAGTGTTTTTTAGCCCATCCAATGTCGCTCTTGCCCTGCCACGCTACCACAAATTAGTTCCTAAACCTGACGTGCTCGGTGTACAAGGCCCCTCAACGGACCAAATTAACTGGTTGTGGGGTTATTTCAATCGAAACTTTAAGGACATTGCCCTAAACGCCTCGCTTATCCAAAGGTTGTGCCAAACAAGGTGAGGAATGTGTTTATTCACAAAGTTTCTAAACTTTTCCCCTGAAAATGTTCCATGCTCCATGACGTAGCATGCATGAGTGCCACTCTAGGGCTTTGTAGAATGTCTCCGTTGCCAGATATCAGTCGAAACGACTTCCGTTAGGATGGAAATGCCTGACAACATGGAATTTGAAGAGTGTTTTTTAGCCCATCCAATGTCGCTCTTGCCCTGCCACGCTACCACAAATTAGTTCCTAAACCTGACGTGCTCGGTGTACAAGGCCCCTCAACGGACCAAATTAACTGGTTGTGGGGTTATTTCAATCGAAACTTTAAGGACATTGCCCTAAACGCCTCGCTTATCCAAAGGTTGTGCCAAACAAGGTGAGGAATGTGTTTATTCACAAAGTTTCTAAACTTTTCCCCTGAAAATGTTCCATGCTCCATGACGTAGCATGCATGAGTGCCACTCTAGGGCTTTGTAGAATGTCTCCGTTGCCAGATATCAGTCGAAACGACTTCCGTTAGGATGGAAATGCCTGACAACATGGAATTTGAAGAGTGTTTTTTAGCCCATCCAATGTCGCTCTTGCCCTGCCACGCTACCACAAATTAGTTCCTAAACCTGACGTGCTCGGTGTACAAGGCCCCTCAACGGACCAAATTAACTGGTTGTGGGGTTATTTCAATCGAAACTTTAAGGACATTGCCCTAAACGCCTCGCTTATCCAAAGGTTGTGCCAAACAAGGTGAGGAATGTGTTTATTCACAAAGTTTCTAAACTTTTCCCCTGAAAATGTTCCATGCTCCATGACGTAGCATGCATGAGTGCCACTCTAGGGCTTTGTAGAATGTCTCCGTTGCCAGATATCAGTCGAAACGACTTCCGTTAGGATGGAAATGCCTGACAACATGGAATTTGAAGAGTGTTTTTTAGCCCATCCAATGTCGCTCTTGCCCTGCCACGCTACCACAAATTAGTTCCTAAACCTGACGTGCTCGGTGTACAAGGCCCCTCAACGGACCAAATTAACTGGTTGTGGGGTTATTTCAATCGAAACTTTAAGGACATTGCCCTAAACGCCTCGCTTATCCAAAGGTTGTGCCAAACAAGGTGAGGAATGTGTTTATTCACAAAGTTTCTAAACTTTTCCCCTGAAAATGTTCCATGCTCCATGACGTAGCATGCATGAGTGCCACTCTAGGGCTTTGTAGAATGTCTCCGTTGCCAGATATCAGTCGAAACGACTTCCGTTAGGATGGAAATGCCTGACAACATGGAATTTGAAGAGTGTTTTTTAGCCCATCCAATGTCGCTCTTGCCCTGCCACGCTACCACAAATTAGTTCCTAAACCTGACGTGCTCGGTGTACAAGGCCCCTCAACGGACCAAATTAACTGGTTGTGGGGTTATTTCAATCGAAACTTTAAGGACATTGCCCTAAACGCCTCGCTTATCCAAAGGTTGTGCCAAACAAGGTGAGGAATGTGTTTATTCACAAAGTTTCTAAACTTTTCCCCTGAAAATGTTCCATGCTCCATGACGTAGCATGCATGAGTGCCACTCTAGGGCTTTGTAGAATGTCTCCGTTGCCAGATATCAGTCGAAACGACTTCCGTTAGGATGGAAATGCCTGACAACATGGAATTTGAAGAGTGTTTTTTAGCCCATCCAATGTCGCTCTTGCCCTGCCACGCTACCACAAATTAGTTCCTAAACCTGACGTGCTCGGTGTACAAGGCCCCTCAACGGACCAAATTAACTGGTTGTGGGGTTATTTCAATCGAAACTTTAAGGACATTGCCCTAAACGCCTCGCTTATCCAAAGGTTGTGCCAAACAAGGTGAGGAATGTGTTTATTCACAAAGTTTCTAAACTTTTCCCCTGAAAATGTTCCATGCTCCATGACGTAGCATGCATGAGTGCCACTCTAGGGCTTTGTAGAATGTCTCCGTTGCCAGATATCAGTCGAAACGACTTCCGTTAGGATGGAAATGCCTGACAACATGGAATTTGAAGAGTGTTTTTTAGCCCATCCAATGTCGCTCTTGCCCTGCCACGCTACCACAAATTAGTTCCTAAACCTGACGTGCTCGGTGTACAAGGCCCCTCAACGGACCAAATTAACTGGTTGTGGGGTTATTTCAATCGAAACTTTAAGGACATTGCCCTAAACGCCTCGCTTATCCAAAGGTTGTGCCAAACAAGGTGAGGAATGTGTTTATTCACAAAGTTTCTAAACTTTTCCCCTGAAAATGTTCCATGCTCCATGACGTAGCATGCATGAGTGCCACTCTAGGGCTTTGTAGAATGTCTCCGTTGCCAGATATCAGTCGAAACGACTTCCGTTAGGATGGAAATGCCTGACAACATGGAATTTGAAGAGTGTTTTTTAGCCCATCCAATGTCGCTCTTGCCCTGCCACGCTACCACAAATTAGTTCCTAAACCTGACGTGCTCGGTGTACAAGGCCCCTCAACGGACCAAATTAACTGGTTGTGGGGTTATTTCAATCGAAACTTTAAGGACATTGCCCTAAACGCCTCGCTTATCCAAAGGTTGTGCCAAACAAGGTGAGGAATGTGTTTATTCACAAAGTTTCTAAACTTTTCCCCTGAAAATGTTCCATGCTCCATGACGTAGCATGCATGAGTGCCACTCTAGGGCTTTGTAGAATGTCTCCGTTGCCAGATATCAGTCGAAACGACTTCCGTTAGGATGGAAATGCCTGACAACATGGAATTTGAAGAGTGTTTTTTAGCCCATCCAATGTCGCTCTTGCCCTGCCACGCTACCACAAATTAGTTCCTAAACCTGACGTGCTCGGTGTACAAGGCCCCTCAACGGACCAAATTAACTGGTTGTGGGGTTATTTCAATCGAAACTTTAAGGACATTGCCCTAAACGCCTCGCTTATCCAAAGGTTGTGCCAAACAAGGTGAGGAATGTGTTTATTCACAAAGTTTCTAAACTTTTCCCCTGAAAATGTTCCATGCTCCATGACGTAGCATGCATGAGTGCCACTCTAGGGCTTTGTAGAATGTCTCCGTTGCCAGATATCAGTCGAAACGACTTCCGTTAGGATGGAAATGCCTGACAACATGGAATTTGAAGAGTGTTTTTTAGCCCATCCAATGTCGCTCTTGCCCTGCCACGCTACCACAAATTAGTTCCTAAACCTGACGTGCTCGGTGTACAAGGCCCCTCAACGGACCAAATTAACTGGTTGTGGGGTTATTTCAATCGAAACTTTAAGGACATTGCCCTAAACGCCTCGCTTATCCAAAGGTTGTGCCAAACAAGGTGAGGAATGTGTTTATTCACAAAGTTTCTAAACTTTTCCCCTGAAAATGTTCCATGCTCCATGACGTAGCATGCATGAGTGCCACTCTAGGGCTTTGTAGAATGTCTCCGTTGCCAGATATCAGTCGAAACGACTTCCGTTAGGATGGAAATGCCTGACAACATGGAATTTGAAGAGTGTTTTTTAGCCCATCCAATGTCGCTCTTGCCCTGCCACGCTACCACAAATTAGTTCCTAAACCTGACGTGCTCGGTGTACAAGGCCCCTCAACGGACCAAATTAACTGGTTGTGGGGTTATTTCAATCGAAACTTTAAGGACATTGCCCTAAACGCCTCGCTTATCCAAAGGTTGTGCCAAACAAGGTGAGGAATGTGTTTATTCACAAAGTTTCTAAACTTTTCCCCTGAAAATGTTCCATGCTCCATGACGTAGCATGCATGAGTGCCACTCTAGGGCTTTGTAGAATGTCTCCGTTGCCAGATATCAGTCGAAACGACTTCCGTTAGGATGGAAATGCCTGACAACATGGAATTTGAAGAGTGTTTTTTAGCCCATCCAATGTCGCTCTTGCCCTGCCACGCTACCACAAATTAGTTCCTAAACCTGACGTGCTCGGTGTACAAGGCCCCTCAACGGACCAAATTAACTGGTTGTGGGGTTATTTCAATCGAAACTTTAAGGACATTGCCCTAAACGCCTCGCTTATCCAAAGGTTGTGCCAAACAAGGTGAGGAATGTGTTTATTCACAAAGTTTCTAAACTTTTCCCCTGAAAATGTTGCAAGCTCCATGACGTAGCAGGCATGAGTGCCACTCCAGGGCTTTGTAGAATGTCTCCGTTGCCAGATATCAGTCGAAACGACATACGTTAGGATGGAAATGTGTGACAACATGGAATTTGAAGAGAGTTTTTTAGCCCGTAAAATGTCGTTCTTTCCCTGCCACGCTACCACAAATTAGTTCCTAAACCTGACGAGCTCGGTGTAGAATGGCCCTCAACGGACCAAATTGACTTGTTGTGGGGTTATTTCCATCAAAACTTTATGGACATCGCCCTAAACGCCTCGCTTATCCAAAGGTTGTGCCAAACAAGGAGAGGAATGTGTTTATTCACAAAGTTTCTAAACTTTTCCCCTGAAAATGTTGCATGCTCCATGACGTAGCACGCATGAGTGCCACTCTAGGGCTTTGTAGAATGTCTCCGTTGCCAGATATGAGTCAAAACAACTTCCGTTAGGATGGAAATGCCTGACAACATGGAATTTGAAGAGAGTTTTTTAGCCCATCCAATGTCGTTCTTGCCCTGCCACGCTACCACAAATTAGTTCCTAAACCTGACGTGCTCGGTGTAGAAGGGCCCTCAACGGACCAGATTAACTTGTTGTGGGGTTATTTCAATCGAACCTTAAGGACATTGCCCTAAACGCCTCGCTTATCCAAAGGTTGTGCCAAATAAGGTGAGGAATGTGTTTATTCACAAAGTTTCTAAACTTTTCCCCTGAAAATGTTGCATGCTCCATGACGTAGCATGCATGAGTGCCACTCTAGGGCTTTGTAGATGTCTCCGTTGCCAGATATCAGTCGAAACGACATCCGTTAGGATGGAAATGTGTGACAACATGGAATTTGGAGAGAGTTTTTTAGCCCGTCCAAAGTCGTTCTTTCCCTGCCACGCTACCACAAATTAATTCCTAAACCTGACGTGCTCGGTGTAGAAGGCCCCTCAACGGACCAAATTAACTGGTTGTGGGGTTATTTCCATCGAAACTTTAAGGACATTGCCCTAAACTCCTCACTTATCCAAAGGTTGTGCCAAACAAGGTGAGGACTGTGTTTATTCACAAAGTTTCTAAACTTTTCC